>APFE031535370.1:0-65532 GCA_000404065.3 Pinus taeda | reverse complement strand
TGTTTTTCAACAAAGGCCTTAAAGGCCAAGAATTTGTTAAATACTTCACTCTTGAGTTTTAAGAAATATACCCAAGTGCGTTTGGAGAAATCATCAATGAAAGTTAAGAAATATTTGTAGCCAGAGAAGGAAACAACTGGAAGTGGACCACATAAATCACTATGCACAAGCTATAAAGGGGCTGAGGCATGCCAAGAGGCACGTTTTTCAAAATTGTCCCGATGATGTTTTCCGAGTACACATCCGGAACAAACACCATGTCTGCAAGATACCATTGGAAGACCTGTCACCATATTTTCTTTACATAGATTCTGAAGGGAGCGATAGTTTATGTGACCAAATTGCTCATGCCAAAGTCTGCTCACTTCATCATTATGAGCAACAAATAGCGAGGGAAGATTTGATGACCCAAAGTTGTGAAACTTATACAACCTTGTAGAATCATCAACAATGCTAGTAGCTAAAATCTGTATAGGATCCTTTAGGTCCTTAATTACAACATCGTGAGGTGAAAATTCAAAGATTTTACCTTCACCTGAATGAGTTATCTAATATACAGATAGAAGGTTGCAGGATAAGGTTGGAACACATAATACATCATTAAATTGACCATTATCTATATGAACAGTTCCAGTCCCTACAACACTAAGAGATCTATCATCACCAACATATATATTTTTGGTGTTACAATCATTTAAAGAAGAAAATATGGCTTTGTTTTTGGCCATGTGATAAGAAGTTCCAGAATCAATGAGCCACTCATGAGAATGAGAGGAAGAAGATGCATTTAGTGCATAGCCAGACTGAGATGCTTGACAACCACATGCAGAAAGTGCCATTCCTGAAGATGAATTTGAAGAGTGCTCCAAATGGATGTTATGCTTCTTTATTGCTGCTTCCAAGGCTTCCATCTTCTTAAAGCATTTAGATTCTAAGTGGCCATCTAGATTACAAAAGTGGCAATGTCTATTATTCTTCTTCCCTTTGTTTTTATTTGCCTTATCATTCTGGTGAAATGATTTTTCATTTTGAGGCTGAAATTGCTTAGGACCCTTTTTTTGGTTTAGGACCATTCCTTTTAGGATATGACTTCTTAGGATTCTTTGAATTTGGTTGTTGCTGGGCGGTTAACACTTTCTTAGAAGAGTTTCCAAGATTAAGAAGACCAAGGTGTGAGTTTTTCTTGTTCTCTTATTAAAGAATCACAAAAAGAATCAAAGGAAGGGGGCTTGTAGGTTTGTCCTTGAGAAATGAAGGCTTCTCTTGTAGAATGGAAGGTCGAAACAAACACATAGTAGGCTGGTCCCAACTTAGTAAGAATGGAATAGATAAGGTTATTACCTTCTTTCTTAACTTAACACCTTCCAAGAGAAGTCTAAGGGTCTTGAACTTGGACAAAAAATCTTCAATGCAAGAAAAATTATTGGGGTCCAATGTAAGAAACTCATTTTCAAGTTGATGGGCTCTAAGTTCATTTTTTATTCCAAAAAATTTAGTAATCTGCTTCATTGCTTCTTCAGGAGTATCAAGTTCTGCAAAAATAGACATCCCTATCAACCCACGTGCTTAATCTTGCCTATTTTCCCATTTAGCTGCCTCATATTCATCTTTCGGTTTGGTTTCTTGGCCTGAGGCTATTCTATAAAGACCTTTACTTCTAAGTAAATCCACAATGTAGGACCACCAATGGAAGTAGTTGGTGCTGTCAAGAATAAATTGGCATGGACTTTCCATTTTAATAGAAATTGAAGCTATATATGCTGGAACTAAGTGTTCCAATGGAAAGATATCAAACAATTAGGCTGGTTAAAAAAAAACGGCTCTGAAAATGACCTCCGGATGAAGAAGTTATGGCTTTTTGAAGAAAAGTTGATGAAGGCGCCAATGAAGTGCGGGAATGTGCGGAAATGAAAAACATGCCCATTTTCCAACAAAAAGGAGATTTGAACCCAAGACCTCTACTCTCATAAATTATCTTTGAACCAAGTGAGCTAAACAAAAAGTTTGAGAGAGAGAGAGAGAGAGAGAGAGAGGGGGCTTTGTCTTTTTTGGTCACTAAAGCTTTGGATTGCTTGCTTGCTTGAGAAAGCTCTTTTTCTCCCTACAAAACAAAAACACAAAACCCAACACGGACATACAAAAAAAACAAACCTTACGGCTTAAAGTTAGATTTACCCGGAAACTAAATATTTTCCTCAATGTTTCTGATTTTCCGAGATCACACTAAGGCGCAGTGGAAAAGAGCATACGCATGAGAAAAATCCTTCCTTTCTGTTTTTTATTTGCCCAGATCGCATAGAGTCACAGGGCAAAGAGCATACGTAGAAATGAAAGGTATAGATCCGGTAATAAAAAAGAAGCTAGATAAACTGAAATAATAAACAGAGAGAAAAATAACTAGAAACTGCAAAAAAAACATTGTATACCTCCAGATCTTAAAAATGACGTAGCTAGGGCTACCATAAACCGTTTCGCGTGAAACGAAAGGGGTTCCTCACTGGAACAGATGCTCCTAAAACAATAGAGTAGTCCTCTTGGCCTTAAACCAGTCAGAAACAACAGATCTAGGAAATGGCAGTCGGATGCAGTTCTACCGGCTTCATATTTGGATCACCAACAGATGCGGCCCTCAATAAGCTCTGATACCATGTAGGAATTTACAGGGTAAGTTCCTCAGACAGAACACCAAAGGAAACTATTCACAAACAGATCACAGATCAATACACCAGTATTTTTGACGTGGTTAAAACCCTCAAAGAGGGAAACAGTCCACAGCCTAAGCCAACGTGGCCACTTCAGGAAATTTATTAATAAAAGAATGAAAATTTACATAAGCTTCTCTCGTGAACAGTTAACCTACAAATGACCCTCTATTCTCTTTAAATAGAGATCATGGACCAATCGAGTGTTAAGCCATGGATCAAGTGTCGGTAATACCGATGAGAGAATGAACCGTCGGATCACTACATATCGTGATCGTCAGATTGTAAGTTAACAAAAGTACATAGTAAAGAAACACACTTTACCTAACTCTATACTAAACCAAGTTATACTTAACTATTCCTATGTGTCGGAATATCCTAACACCATTAAACAAATAACAAAAATACTAAAAGGATTTAAGAAGCCTAAATTCAAAAACATTCTCAGTATGATAAGCACTAAAATAACCTAAATATTTCAACTAATTTAGTACAAGTGAAAACAAACATGTATCATAAATGTTCACATAACAATCTTACAAACATTGATAATCAGGGAAAATTTTAAGAACCACCCTAAATTTATATGTATAATAAATGTGTGAATCCCCATGATACATAGGAAAATGGGAGGCAATTTTATCAATAATATAATATGTATATATAATTTTTTTAGCGAATCTCTCACCAGATTATATCATCTTATAAAGTCGTGGCAAATTTTTCATTGAATTATAAAATCTTGTAAGATCTTGGGAAATATTTCACTAAGTAATAAAACATCGTGAAGTCTTGGCAAATGTTTTGTTAAAGTATGAAGCCATATATGATAATAGGAAAAAATATTCATTAAAGTTTAATATACTAACATATATGTTTGGAAAAAATAAACATAATTTTCTCTTCCTACAACTCTTCCTACAAATAATGTTGCAAGTTTCAATGGCCGTGTTTGTCTTCTTACTGTACACTCTTTCATATCCTTCTATTAGTTTTGATAATATTCCACAACAAAGTTCTTGTAGGTGTTAATCTTAACCACCAAATTTGTCAAGGTAGGAGAGACTAATATTTTCTCTACCACTTTTGTCAAGCTATCAATTTTCTTTCTTATTCCATAGACACCAACTACGAGATTAAAAAAAAACACATCAAGTTTTTTTTACCCGAACATGCCAACAAGTAGCAAGCCCCAACTATATAATATAAGAAAGTAGTAGGTATCCCAAAGGCCTGAAACGGATCTAATGGAAAGAATTGATCATTGTAAGAAGGCTTCCAATCAATATATAAAGATATAAATGTAGATTTATTACTATTTTAATTGGAAATATTCAATGAAATAATAAAATTTAATTACATCTCTCCCAATCTAAATTTCTTATTAGCATAATTCACTACCTTCATAAGTCTTGCCTTTTCTAACAACGTTGTAACATGTGGATTACTTTCCTTTTTGGTGCACAATCTTCGTCTTTTAGGACAATATGGTGTAGTGGCCCAACCACTATAGATCATTACGACAAACTAAGAATAACATATAAGATGAGAGGTTGTACAAACCAACATATTTTTCAAACAACTAATCCATCACTAGTACATTAACTTTTTCATGAAGATATCATATTTGAAATGACTATCTCTCTTCTACGAGGGCGATGGAGAAAGAGTGATAAGATTTCACAATTTCAATTTTTTTTTTTTGTTAAATCAGAAAAACCAATATTAATGTAGATATTGATATTTTTTACTAAATTTTATGAAGTGAATAAATGTAGCTTTAACCATTCACCCTAAGTTGTTTTTTACAATATAATTTCCTAAGTCTATTTAATATCTTCATTATCATAAAAACCAACCTATATCAAATCTATTTATCCCTCTTAGCACTTGGTAGACCCGGAATTAAGATGAATCTAAGTTGATAGAATTTCCCCTTTAAATAGTCTATGCTCACATGAATACCATGGTATTACCATGGGTCAATACCATGGGTTATCATAAACCTGGAGCTTAAAAACTACTAGTAATTTATAAAAATTAGTAAAATTAATAATTGATTTTTATTTTTATTTTTTTATTTTAACCAAGTTAAAATGTTTAAGTGACATTAAATTACAAGATCCATTTTTACTCTTGATCTACCAAGGCCCAAGAGGGATCAAATATTTTTCCACTCTATGCTAGTTTTCATATCACGATATTTGATCCCTCTCAGTGCTTAGTAGATCCAGAGTAAAGATGGATCTATGTTGGTTTAATTCCCCCTTTAAATAGGCTACATTCCACATGAATACCATGGGTCAATACCATGTCCAATATTTATTTTTATTAATACAAATATTAGGGTTAATAAAGTTTTTTTTGCATGGTATTAATAATAATTTGGACCATGGTATTTGGCCTATAGGCTTCACCTAAATATAACGCATATTTCGAGTGTTCGTAAATATAAGGTGACTTATGGAATAAATATTAAAAAAAAAAAAAATTAATTTTACTTACCATACATCTCGTTATTTATACTTTTATTAATTTACCATACCTCTTTTATAAATATGATATTTGGCCCATAGGATTTCACTTAAATAAAAACCTTTTTTTTGAGACTTCTTAAATAGAAAGAGGGTTATGGATTAATTATATAAAAAGAGGTTTTATTAAATATAATTAAATACAACTACACAATTATATAAATGGAATATAATAAAAATAAATAAAAACATATACATATACATATAAATAAAAAGATTTAAAATTGATTTCAATTATATTACATATTAAATATATAAGTAATATATTATTATACAAACAATAAAATAAATTAATATAAGAATAAACAATAATAACATAAATTAATTAATAATATAATAACATAAAGACATTAGTAATAAATAAATGAAGTAAATAAGATTAAATAAAAATTCGGCTGACACACATAACCCTCCTTGACATTATTTATATCTCGCTTTTCTCCTCTTTGTATATCAAAAGTCCTGATGATGAGTCTTGGTATAGGCTCGAAACGTCGACAAAAGAATGAAGAACACTGTGGATCATCCGAATTCAGTTTCTCAAAAACCACTCCACAGAAACCTACAAACTAAGGTTTTATTTATTTACCATACCTCCACTTTATTTATATTTTTATTTATTTACACCCTTATAAGGTGACTTATAAGTAAATATAAAAAAAATGTTTTATTTATTTACCATACCTTCACTTTATTTATATTTTTATTTATTGGGACCAAATACAACCTCCCAAACCAGAAAATGGATGATTGCAAATGAATTTAAAATTGCAAAGAATAAAATAACCTCCCAAACCAGGCAAATCGGGTCAAATGAGTCTTTTCATAGTTTATCTGCCTCTTTTGTTTTGGGCTAAAATGAAAAAAATAATTATTTTTTAAATAAAAGTTGGGCTAAATATATGAAATTGGTGTTTTATAAAAATTTCACCCCTCTAAAATGTAAAACCCCTTAAATTTCACCCTTGGGCTAAAATTCACCCCTAAAATTTACCATGTTCATAATCCATGCATGAAGAACGTGCTGGCGATCAGGCTTCATATATTAAGTAAAAGTCCCAAGGCACATGTATACATCGAACACCACTACCTCCAATAGTGGAGCATTGGATCCACTACTCGCTCCTCAAAAGAACTAGCTTGTCTCTCTGATGGCTTGCGAGAGGAGCCAAGGTAAAAATTACTTTGCCCATACAATGAGGGTGTATAAATAACCAATAGGGTGATGCTTCGCCTCCCTTGTGACGATTTGAATACCCTCATGATTGCTTGACTTGTTATGATTTTTCAAATTTACATGACTCCTCATATCATGTACATGTCCTTTGGACTTCCACTTTACAATACATTTCGAATAGGAATTTACATAATCCACAAAAGTCATGTGGCATATGGTGACTCATGACATGATACTAATGACATGGACTTCATTATGACATGGTAATGTCAAGTCATTCTTGTTTCTTCTTGATATTTGTCTTCTTGAGAATGCTCTTTTATCCACCTCCATATGTCTTAGAGAAAAGGGGTCTTCAGTGATATCATATCCTGAGCAGCGGCTGCAAACTGGCACCCTTTTACTTTCTTTTGATTGATCCACTTGCATATTCAACAACAAAGGTTTCTTCTTGCATGTTCTCCTTCTCCATCTCCTTCTTCATCATCTTATCATGGTACAATAAAGTACCTGCAACTACACTTCAGTCATGACAAATGTCATCGGTTTGATAAACCCCTAGTTTAACATGTTGCATGACAATCCACTAACTAAGACAAAACTAGGTGGCAGGCTGAGGGAGAGGCTCAGTGACTACACAATTTCATAGCTCAGGTAGCCAAGGGTTAGGTTTGTGCATTGAGGTAGCTAGGCTAAGGGCCTAAGCACTGATTATGCCTACTGTGTAGTTCTGGAAGGCAGAGGAGGCCAGGTGATGCAGGGTTACCCCCACTTACACCCACAGTATGCATGTAAAATGCATAAGCACATTTGTCCCAAGAATTTTAACTCTCTAACGAGTCAAAATCTTCAACCATCAATGGTTAAGGCCCCCTTTCTTAATCTCTGCGGAATAATTTATAGACTAACCAAGTCTAACCCTTAACCCATCCTTTCCTTTCTATCAGAAATCATTCACTCTCATAATCCTTAGTTTAAACCTTTTATTAACCCTTAAGCCAGATATATATTCAACCCCACTTATAATTGGACTTTCACATAGAAACCTCATATAGGTGATTTATTCTATTATAAACCCTTTATGATAGAATTCCATTGTAAACATACCTTTTCTGGACTTTTTAAAGCCATTACACAGTTTCTGAGGTTTCCCTTTATCGCTTATCGTAATCGTGATTCTCTGCTCTCACACTACACACTCCTTGCATCCTCGATATGTGATAACATAACCTTTCGAAACTCAAATTATTAGACCCACATCTATAACTTTGCCTGGTCTGTCTCGTGGCTTCAATCCTTTCCATTATGCTCCACCTTCTCCAATTTCCGATCGTGCTTAATGCTTAAGCCAGACTTCAAAAGGATTACTCCCGCATCTATAGATCGTTGGGTCCACGCATCAAAGCCTTCTTCTATACTCCACCATTCTTCATTATCCCTGATCTCTGATCGAACAAAATTGCACGACAATCCTCCACTGTGGGATCTGCACTTAATGGATCCAACGGTCCATGATGATTTCGGGTGAGACACAAGCACAGAGAAAACCTGCCCGAAAAGTTGTTTTCTCTCTCTCCTCCACTGCTATGTGTCACTTGATTAGTGGAATCAGGTGATTACCCTTCAATACCACTTACCACTTTTTCTCCATCCAAAATACCACTTAAGGGTTTGAGAAACCACCTCTTCACTACATTATCTTCTGTGCTCTTTCACCATGCGATGACCGTCGATCTGTTGATCTGTCGATCGAATGGTCAGCATCTATTTTCTCTGCCATTCCTCCATCAAGGTTCACCGATCCTTAGTGGTTTGATCTGGACCATTGGTATCTGAGATGAAACATCTCCTATGCATCAATGACTCGCCTCTTCATTCGTCCCTTTGCTTTGACTTTAATTCATTTTTCCACTGTTTTGTGGTTTCGGGTTTTTCTTCAGCGTTTCGACTTTCCGCTCTTCCGCCACTCAACTTTCTCTAAGTTTAACTCCACGAATTCTCACTTCACTGCCTCTCCAAAGCTTCACTCTAATCCTTCAATTGGATTCGATGTTCCATTATGATTCCTCTGAATCATTCTTCTTCTCTATATTTCGTCGAATTCTACCTACACACAACTATTATAGAATTCTGATTCACTATAATTCAACACTCGAAACACACTTATACAAGTTTCAAATTAACTTCTGTATTTATAAATATAACAATGATTACAGAATGAGACCCTCTGTCTCTTAGGCTCGATCTTCAATATCAATGGCCTCCTTTCCCACTTTGCTCGTAGGCTTACATTTATACATAGCACTCTATAACCAATTTCCTAGTTTAGATCCTTAATCTACTAAACTGACTCCTAAATGTCCTCTCTAGTTCCTTGAATCATGAAACTACCTTAAGAGTTATAATTGACTTCTAACTCTCTCGTCATTATTAACCACTCATGTTCTCCTTCATTTGAGATCATTTACAAAATATCTCACATTATCTAATTAATTCCTATCCTACTCACTCAAAAGCCTAAATATTACATTAATTCAACACTTAGGAATCCAACTTCCTTAAAGCACATGACCCCCTATGTCTACTAAAATACAATGATTTTCCTTGGATTGAATGCTCCTGCATCAAACTCCCAATGTAGAATATATTCATGATCTCCTGATCATGTGTCTTCATAAGTTGATAGAAAACCTCCAGGGTACCAAACGTTAGTTTGTAGCTGTCCAAATGCCTTGCACCTTTGTTGTTGTTGTATGTCTGTTGTATTCTATTTCATCTTCCTCTCCTTGTCAATCAGGTTCAAGTTCTGATTGATCATGCTTCCTGATGCTATCAATTTCCTCCACATGGACTGTTTCATCATCAACTGCCATAATTCTTCAATCTTTGTCTCCAGTTCATCCTTGGATTGGTCCATATTCTGCCTCTTACTTCTTTCTCTTTCTCTTTGCTTCAGGTTGTTGTTGTTGTCCACTAACTCTTCAAACTGCTTCAGGTTACTCCCACTTTGTAGTTGCTGGTTTACTTTTTCTTCTACTTTTGCTCTTGCTACAACTTTTGATTTGACTCCTATGCTTACTGCCTCCCTTTCACCCTTACCCTATTTCATGATTATTTTTGCATGCACTAAATCATGACTTTTCAGCATTCTCTCTAGCAACTGAGTATCTATGTTCCATGGATTAAATTATTCCACAGAATCTTCTTCTTTCATCTTTATTTGGCTGCTCATCTATGCCAAATTTCCTCCAGCATCTGCAACTAAACCTGCACTCACAAAACACTTGTTAAAATAAAAAACATAAGGCTTCTGTGCCTTATCTTCCTTTGGTAACAATTCAGTTTGCTGCCCTCTTTCTTTCTCCTCTGTCAGCACATCAATATGCTGTTTTGAATTCTCAAAAGAATTCGTGAGACTGTCAACTAGTCTCTCCTCCACACCATCTGCTCTAATGATGTCTTTCTATCTTTGTTCACTGTAGTGAACTTCTTCCTCTTCAATCACACTGTCATACTCTGAAATTCCCAGCAAATATTCCAGTAATGAAATTTCTTTGTGACACTTCGCAAGTACTTCATCATCACTTATAATCCCTGCATTTATAAATGAATTGTCAGTTTCAAAATTAAAAGGCTCAACAATCTCAATTGTTGCTTCACATATAAGCTCTTCAGAATGAATTTCATCTCCTTCTTTCACAAGAAATTATTTTTGTGTTTTCATAATTTCGAATACCAATGCATTATTAAGTTCTTTCTGCTGCAATAAATCACTGCTTCTCAAGAGATATTCTCCCTTATCCTTTACTCTAGAGTATTCATCTTCTGAAAGATACTTTTCCATACTTTTGACAGCTTCAAAAGATTGCTCATCCTCTGCAAAACCATCCTTTGCTAGTGACCAATCATCATATGTCCTTTCTCCCAAGGTTAAATCCTTTGCATAGGTTTCTTCCTTCTTAACAGCTTCGATGGCTATTTCCACTGTGCCTATCATCATGCTGAATTGATGATCCTTTACTATGTTTTCAGCTAACATAGTCTCCTCTTCAAGTTTGCCTTTAATCTCTTGTTGTTTACCTTCTCCAAGAGCTATCCTTGTCTCACCATCCGCATTGATATTTTCCTGCATTTGTTCTGCATCCACAAAAAAACTATCAGTCTTAAATACATAAGACCCTATGGTCCTGTTGTGGCCACCAACAACCACCCTTCTTATTTAGTGTTTTACTAATACTAAAAAAGTGGGGACCCTTAGCCAAAATATTTAAAAAATGAATTAGTGCTTGTATTTCCTTTTTAATAAAAGTTGCCATCATAAACATAGGAAAATATCCTTGAAAAATCTAAAATGATTAAGTTTCATGATAAGGTAAGTTAAAATTGTTCCTTAAGAAATATCGCATCGCAAAAGGAACAATAGGATACTCCCTTACAAGTCAAATTCTGAGATAGCGAGATTGCGATGCGAGACTACATATTAAAAAATATATATCGCGTCGCATGCATCAAAGACCGCTTACGCTAAAAAATATTAAACGCTGATATGCAATGGCGCATATCACAAAATCGCATTTCGCAGAAATCACATTAACAAAATTGTCACATGCCGTGTTCTTGTGATATTGCGATAAAGCAGCAGGGCAATATGGCGATAAAGTGGTGAAATGGTATCATGAAAACGCGATAGCGCGATCTGTGATATTGCAAAGCAACATCACAAAATCGCTTCATCGCGAATCTTTTGGGCTCATTATTCGAGAAAAATTTTTCGATGAACCGAGACCAGGTTATGCGTTTTAATGCTAATTAATGAGTTAGTTACTAGTTGTTAATGAAATCTGGTTTTGCACTTATCAAAGAGTCAGTTCACATAAGGTGGTATAATTTTTATGTCTTCGGCATTTAAAAATCTTTCCCATCACCTTTTCTTACCATTACTCTCACCTCACTTGTAAACTACAGGAATGAAGAACAAAGAATTATACAAAGCAGTACACAGGATATCATGTGGAAGAAAGGCAAAGCTCCGAGCTCTGAGGAAAAAGTAATGACACCCTTATATACAGACACCGCCTATAACAGAGATGCTGGTATCCCGACTTGGGAAGGCATGTATAATCTACTTGAAGAAGAAAATCCCAAGGTGACGGAGGTTACAGCTACTACTGGTTCACAAGGATCTTCTGAAGCATCAGTTGCAGATTTAGCTTGCTCATTTTTGCACCAGATAGCGGCGAGGCCCAAAATTCTACCCTACACAGATATGATTAAATGGGTATTGGACAGTGCAGACATAAAAAACAGACAATTTAAGACTTCGGGTCAAGAAATTACAGAATTATTATTTTCACAAAATTTGAGTTTTACATCCACTAAAAGAAAACGCATAAGAGGTGAAAATCGCACCAAGGAAGCCCAGATCAAGAAACAGAGGCAGTTTCCGATGCACGATTAGTGCCTATGGGTAAAACTTCTTGAAATGGAAAGCCTCTAATTGCTCAGCTACCTGTAAGCCCAGAAATTTGGAAAAAGAATGCTAGAGGTAAAAAAGTAAAACTTGAATCCTAAAACCAGTAGTAATTGTCTGAAATATCTTCAATATGGTATCTACCAAAATTACAGCAATTGCAAGCAGACTAGAGACAAAAGGCTCAAGAAAAGGAAAAATCAATCAAGAGATTAACTAAGTTAAATTTGGATTCTTACAGGGCGTATTTGGTAAAACCACACAGCCATAGTATGACCCTCAAATGCATCATCAATTCTACCAAAACAATGCTCTTGCTGATTCCGTTTTCACAGGACAGTTGAATTCTGAAGTCAGCCAGCTGACCCTACTGAAGCAAATGCTGAATGTGTGCAATTTGAAGGATCAGATATAGAAGTAGTTAGTTGTTAAGTTTAGATTCAGTATTAGTATTAATTTTGCTTTACTTTTGCCTAGAAAAAGGACGGTCATTTAAACTGTATCCTACAATTTTTTAAATAAGTTATTTTTAGATTTAGTTAGTAGTATTTAAACCCTTCTCATGCATTTAGAGAAGGGTCTAGAAATTTATCAAAAACTTGTCCTTAGAACATGCACTTTTTCACCCTCTGAGGAGGTTTTGATGAATGAATGGAAGAAGATTTATTGATTTTGCATTTAATATCTGCTACTGATGTTTCACTTCTGTACTCTTAGTGGATGTTGGATTAAGAAGAGATAAATCATTATCGCTTGAAGCTCATGAGTAGAACTAGTTATAAATGGTACTTTTATCTCTTAACTATTTCTGTCTCTGTGTTAAAGTGATATTCAAGTTCAGTTGTGTATATATTAATGCGTTAATGCCTGAGTTATAATTTGGCACTTTTGTGCGGTGATAGCTATTTATTTATGCTTAATGTATGAGTAGCTTATTATGTGATATGTTTTTCATAACTATTTCGTCTAACTTCTTATACGAAGTGGTTTATCTATATTGAATTATTTCTCATAACAGTTGAATGATCTTTATTACCGATTGTGATTTGAAATCCTTTTAGATTGCATAACAAAAGAGTTACACCCTGGGTTAGTGTAGACTTCGATAGTTCTATTTATTAGAATACAATTGCATATCATTAGATTAGAGTTAGAATTAGAGCATCTCAATTAGGAACTTTTAGACTAGAAATATCAATCCTTCACACACACACATAAATTGGTAAACTAGTCCCATGTCCCCAGTCGGACCCACTATACCAAACGGAAAAGGAGCTGCCAACCAAGGTCCGGACCGGGTGGGTATCCCCCTTCTTGTAGACCCGATTTTCGGGGCTTCAACATATTTGGCGCTAGAAGGAGGGCCTCAAACTGTGAATGGCAAGCAAGTCTAAATCTAAATACCATTCTAAGAGTAAATCGTCCTCACCATCTCCCCCGACTTCTCCATTGCATTTAGAATCTTTGAATCCAGAGCCAGAAGTCGTAGGATCGACAGCCGCTGCTACAAACCCTGACATTTCAAAACAATCTACTATTGAACCTCCTAAATTCGAATCTCTAATTCACAAACTTCGGTGATTTTCTATATCTCCTCAAAGATCTGATAAATCACAAGGCAGCGTGACTTCACAATACAACCCTGCGCATTCTCTTACCAGATTAAAGAGCGAAAAGTTTGGCGTTCAGCCAACCGAATTACCTCTACCCACAAGGAAGAGAGCAAGGAAATCACCTAAAGGGTCTGATAGCGAGACTCTTTCATCATCATCATCCATCTCAAACACTTCACCACGAATTCAACCATCCACTCCTCCACTTCAGATCATTGTCCATCAATCCACCGGTACTTCCACATGTCCTTCTCAATCATCTGGAGTCGTAATATCTTCATCTTCTCAACTGAAGGGATCATTTTCTACACTTTCATCTATTAGTAGTTCAGTGATGGCTCAATCTCCATGGAATAACCTAGGGGCAATCTTAATGCCTGCACCCTTGAGTCAGCTACCGACCCATCCTGAAAAATGGCTGCCTAAGTTTAATCCTGAAGCAGGCATGCTAGCGGAAGAACATATAAATAACTTTATGCTATCCATCAATCTTAATGGAGTTACCAAGGAAGATGTTGTCATTCGACGTTTTCCTTATACTCCTCAAGGAACAGTCGAATCATGGTATTTTTCATTACCATCTCGATCTATCACTAGTTGGAATATCTTGCAAGAACAATTCCTTATTAAGTTTAGTGATGATAGGTCTACAACAACATTGATCAACAACCTATCTAACCTTAGGGCCGAGTCAAACGAACCTATCAAATATTTCAATTCATGTTTCAATAAAGTGTTAAAAAAAATTCTTACTACTTCCAAGCCTAGCGAAGAAGTGTGAAGTGAATGGTATATCACTGCTTTACCATCAAACATAGCAATCTTTGTTGACAGGGTTAACAAAACAACTTTAGTAGAAAATATGAAAGAAGCAATAGCAGTAGAGAAATGTATTATTTCCCTAGAAAAGAAAAATTTGATAGAAGAATGAAAATCCAAGAAGGTCACATTCAAGGAAGATCCCAAGAAAAAACAATCGAAAGATCCATCCAATTTAGAAGGATTGCAAAAAGTTTTGAATACCATGTCTAATGAAATGGTCAACATTAAGAAACAAGTGGCAGAAACTTCTTCTAAGAAGCCATACAGACCTTTTAAAAGAAACCCGCCAACAGATTCAAAGCCCCCAAATGCTATTACAAGAGTTGAATTAGAAGAAGAAGAGGAAATCACTACTGAAGAACATACCGATGAAGAAGTTGTAGAATTACAAGGTATGTGGGATTTCATCCTCCCAGATGAATAGGATCAAGAGGCATCCCCGGTTAGCACTCAAAGTAGAAATCAACTTGATCCTCCTCAACCTACCCCTAAGCAAAAGAGCGCAAGCTCGGCAACTAAGGATAAAGTCGCAGCCAAGAAAACGACACCTAAAGCGACTCAAACCAGCCCAGTCCAAACAGATTCATCAAATCCATCTAAAACACTGATCTTTTTGGATGAAATGGAGTACAATATCATCAAAGACATGAAAAAGACTAGGGCCAATGTCACTCTTTACGAATTGAGCAAGTTAAAACACTAGCAAAAGATACTCTTGAAAGAATTACATGCTGTACCAGTTGCACCTTTGCCGGCTGCTATAATTTCTCAAGCTTCCCACGACATGGAAAGACCTCCAACTAATGTGATCAATAAGGTTGACCCAAACGACATCGCCTTAATTGGAGGAAGATCGCGATCTCATACTCCCCCATTTCTTCTCACTTATGAAATTTTTAATAAAAATGTGCATAATTGCTTAGTAGATTCTGGAGCTTCATCGAATATTTTACCAAAGTCAATATGTACAAAAATTGAACGTTCAACTGCAAAAATCTGTTGTACGCATAGTCCAGCTAGATCGATCACAAGTCGAAGTGATTGGCGAATTAAATCAGTTTACCATAGGGATGTCATCCAACCCAAAGGTATGTCAAGTTATCAACATTCTAGTTGCTGATATTCTGGAATTTTATGGCTTAATTCTTAGCAGAGATTGGTCAAAAAGCTTCATGGATACTTTGCAACTGACTGGTTGCACATGTGGCTCCCTGACAATGGTAAACCAAATCAAATAAAAGTTGAGCGAGAAAGACATCAGAAATTCATAGTAACAGAACTGGAAGGAGAGAATGAACCAATAGCATACAACAATAACATCATTGGAAACTACTCAGTAGATTCTTTCCTTGGAAATTTTAATGCTCATACTTCACCTTACTTAGAACATTCTGTTTTATCTCAAGTATAAAATTTCTCTTAGACAGATAGTTCTAAATGTATCAATTTTATAGATAGTCCTGTAAATAAATCTTTATTCTGGAAGTTATTTTTTGACGGTTCTAAATCTAACGAAGGAGCAGGAGTAGGATGTGTGTTAATCAGTCCAGAGGGAAATAAAATCATGCTAACTTGTAGACTCGAATTTGATTGCACCAACAATACCAAGGAGTACAAAGCTTTAGTCCAAGGGTTATACAAAGTAATCAGATTAGACATCAAACACCTTCAAGTTTTGGAGATTCTGAAACTGTAATAAGACAGGTACATAATACTATACATTGTTTATTAGGTCATTTAAAACATTATCAATCTTTAGTTCAAGATCTGACTGAACACTTTATAGCGTTTAATATTTCGTCAATTCCCAGAATCCAGAATGCTAGTGTAGACCTCTTGGCTAATGTAGCTTCCAAGCTCATTCCTTCAGAGGATTTTAACCATGATCGATTTTCAATTGAATTAATTTTTGGACCCTCGATTCCTAATAACTTACCAATTGGAGGATTTTTAATGACGATCCTGATATTGTGAGTTTCCTCACATCTGAAGGATCCTACACCAATCGAATAATTGACGAAGACCAACATGACCAACAATTGCAACAAGATAGCACTAATAATGCTATACCTAAGTCAGTAGTCAAGTTAGAAGACCTTTATGATTTGAAAGATCTGTTTAAAAGATCTACCAATTCAAAACTCCAGAGTTCAACTTTGAACTATGAATTAGTAAATCTAGGAACTGATACCAAACCACAAAATATCAACCTAGGCCTTGGTCTAGCTCCTGAAGAAAAATTAGCATATATTCATTTCTTGAGACAATACAAAAGTGTCTTTTCTTGGAATTACGATGAACTCAAAACATATGACACCTCCATCATCCAACATACTATTCCAATGATAGACGATGAGAAACATGTCCAACAGAAGTTGAGAAAGATCCATCCCAACCTAGAAAACCAGATGAAATTTGAAGTCAATAAGTTACTAAAAGCCAAAATAATTTTTCCCGTTCGACACTCCAAATGGGTTTCCAATATGTTTCCCATTAGAAAGAAGAACGGAGACATCAGAATCTATATTGACTTTCGAAATCTTAATAAAGTCTGCCGAAAGGATAATTTTCCTTTGCCTCCCATGGAACAAATACTACTGGCAGTCACGAGACCAGAATTAATGTCATTCTTGGATGGATTCTCAGGGTACAATCAGGTGTTGGTACATCCCGATGATCAATTGAAAACCACATTCAGAACTAAATGGGGCACATACACATATCAAAAGATGCTGGCGCCACATTTCAGAGAGCCATGGACATCGTGTTCAAAGGTTTAGTTAATAGATCTGTGGTAATCTACTTAGATGATATAACTGTATATTCCAAGAAACGAAGAAATCATCTTAAAGATTTAAAACAAATCTTCCAACGTTTTCAAAGGTATGGAATTTCACTTAACCCAAAAAAACCTTTTTCGCGTTAAGGAAGGAAAACTTCTCGGGTTCATAGTGTCAAATTCTAGAATTAACATTGATCCTGATAGAATCAAGGAGATTTTTGAAATACCCCTACCTCACAACAAGAAAGCCATGCAATCTTTTCTTGGCCAGATTAACTTTGTAAAGAGATTTGTTCCAGTTTTTTCAAGAATCATGTCTCCTTTACAAGAAATGATTAAAAATA
Source organism: Pinus taeda (assembly GCA_000404065.3). Lineage (NCBI taxonomy): Eukaryota > Viridiplantae > Streptophyta > Pinopsida > Pinales > Pinaceae > Pinus > Pinus taeda. Next base: position 48,088 of record APFE031535370.1, on the reverse strand, counting down.
ACTCAAACTTTAAATGGGGCCAAGACGAATATGAGGCATTCAATTTGATCAAACAAGAAATTGTTAACGCTCCATCTTTAGAAACTCCAAATTATTCAGAGCCTTTTATTTTATATAAATTGCCTCTAATAGATCATATGCTGTGATACTCACTCAAGCAAATCAAGAAAAGGCAGAAGCTCCAATTGATTTCTTCATTTCAAATTTACAGGGGGTTGAGTTAAATTATTCAGATGTGGAGAAACAAGCTTACGCTATTTTCAAAGAAATTAAATATTTCAGACCCTTTCTACTCAAAACCCATACGAAAATCATAGTACCGTTTCCAATGGTAAGAAATCTATTAGTACAAAAGGATGTGGGTGAGAAAAGAGCCAATTGGGTTAGTGTCTTACAGGAATACGATGTAGAAATCAAACCAGCAAGTATTGTAAAAGGTCAAGGCTTTTGCAAAATGCTGGCCGGATCATTGCTTATGTCCGAAATTCCATCTGTAGAGATACAAATGTATAAGGTAAGCCTAAACGATGTTGAGTCATTATGATATCATTCATTACTTAAAGAAGGGATATGCTCCTTCAAACCTCGATCATACCAAGAAAGCCAAACAATATTAACTTGTGAACGATGTTCTTTTTAGAATAAATTATGATTCTATTCTCCTTAGATGTCTTGAGAAATCTGAAGCTGAAAAAGTTTTGCAGGAACTCCACGATGGGCCAGCAGGCGAACACTATGTTGGAGACGCTACTGCACATAAAATCTTATGCGCAGGCTATTATTGGCCCACATTATTCAAAGACTCACATAACTACGTGAGAAAATCTCAATTCTGTCAAACTACTGCCGGGAAACAAAAGAAACCATCCTTTCCACTACAACTGGTCAACATTGAGAAACCTTTTGATCAATGGGGATTGGACATAATAGGTAAGATCGTTCCTCACTCTTCTAAATAGCATAGATATATCCTTACAGCAAGAGATTAATTTAATAAATGGGTAGAAGCAGTTCCACTCAAGACGGCTAATGCTGAACATATCATCAAGTTCATAGATCAATTTATAATCACCAGGTTTGGGTTGCCTTCCACTTTAATGTTTGATAATGCATCATATTTCTCTGGTAATGCAATGACTAAATTTGCACTCAAAAGGGGTTTCAAACTGAAATATTCTGCCAATTACTACACACAAGAGAATGGGTTAGCTGAGTCTACATATAAAAATCTAATCAGAATTATCAAACGAATAGTTGACCAAAATCATAAAAATTAGCATAAGTCTTTAATATATGCTTTATGGGCAGATCAAATAACGCAAAAAGCATCCATCGACACTTCTCCATTCAATTTAGTTTATGGGAAAGAAGTGGTTCTTCCCACTCATTTAGCAATTCCCTCTCTATCCTTAGTTTGATATATTGATGAAGTACCAACTTCCTCCTTACAGCTAAGGCAAATGGAAATAGTTAAGTTAGAAGAACAATGAGAACAGGCCAAAAGAACTCATGCTCATCATCAAGCATTAGTAAAAACCTATTTTGATTCAAACAAGATGACCAGAAAATACTTTCAGATGGGTTATCTAGTTTTAAAATGGGACAAGGCTCATCAAGAAAAAGGGAAACATACAAAATTTCAACCAATGTGGCTTGGCCCTTTCCAAATAATAGAAGTCATAGGTCCATCCACTTTTATGTTACATGATTTAACAGGAAAAAGAGATTCTTTACCTGTTAATGGACAGATCCTCAAGAAATATTTTCCTTAGAAGATCATTCTTCTATTTTGTAAATTAGTTTTTATTTTCATAATAAAACTAATTGTGAATGGTTACATTAGGGATTTACGAAAAAGATACCAATTCTCTTTCAGATTTTGTTTTTTCGCTTGTATAAATAGCAAATATTTTAGAAAATTGATCTTTATTATTCAAAGATACAGTTAAAGACTCAAACGTAGAAATGATTCTAGTTTCAACTTTGTAAAATTTGATGAAAATGACCTTTGGTGGGAAATTGTTTTATATCAGTACAATGAAAGGTATCAATAACAAAAATGAAGATTCTTTGTAGAAAAGCTCTTTCCAAAAACTCTACCATTGTCGTCAAGAGCTATCTTAAGGAAACAATGACTTCCTCCCCACCTAGGAAACTACAACGCTCAAAGAATGATCCAGTGATACACTTTAACTTAAAGAGTAAGAGGTCTCATCTCAAGCTGGCTTATCATGATCATAATATTATAGCTTGCTGAATTTGCCAATACTACATACCACAACAGGGCAATGACTCAAGATTGTTGCAATCAAAAGACAAGGGGTCTCATCACGAGCCATCTTGTTCAACAAAGCTATAAATCAAGTGAATGACTGTGTCATAAATTGGCTATCAAACCAAGACATTGTTCTTTAAGGGTAAAAAGGAGAATGAAAGAAAAAAGTGTGGATATAGATTTCTCTTTGAAAATTGTATATTTCTATGAGTAGGATACAGGATCATTGCTAGGTAATAGGTAACCCTGTCGGGGCTATGAACCCCTGCTAGCATCAGAGGTTCTACCTACGACAAATGAGCATATTTAAAACTAATTTACAGAGAAGACTTTATTTTTATCTTTATAAACCAAGTAGTGACTGATGTAAATACAAGGACTAGATTGAGGGAGTAAATAATCAAATATGAAAATAGAAGAAACAAAATATCATTGATAGGAAAAAGCATAATGTATGTTGTCTTTCTATAATAAAGTTTAATTTCCTGGAAAATTTTCTGGTTTGGAAGTTTAGAAAATTCAAAAGAAAAGCAGAGATAACTAGTTCTTCCAAGTGAATCACCAATTGTTGTGGTCACCAACAACCCCCCTTCTTATTTAGTGTAATTACTAATACTAAACAAGTGGGGACCCTTAGTCAAAAAAATTTAAAAATGAATTAGTGCTTGTATATCCTTTTTAATAAAACTTGCCATCACAAACTTAGGAAAATATCCTTGAAAAATCTAAAATTCTTAAGTTTCATGATAAGGTAAGTTAAAGTCGCTCCTTAAGAAATATCGCATCGCAAAAGGAACAACAAGATACTCCCTTACAAGCCGAATTCTGAGATAGCGAGATCGCGATGCGAGACTACATATTAAAAAATATATATCACGTCGCATACATCAAAGACTGCTTACACTGAAAAATCTTAAACGATGATATACGATGGTGCATATCACAGAATCACATTTCGCAAAAATCACATTAACAAAATTGTCACATGCCTTGTTATTGCGATATTGCGATGAAGCAGCAAGGCAATATGGCGACAAAGTGGCGGAATGGTATCATGAAAACGCGATACAGTGATCTGCGATATTGCGAAGCAACATCGCAAAATCGCTTCATCGCGAATGTTTCGGGCTCATTATTCGAGAAAACTTTTTCCATGAACCGAGACCAGGTTATGCACTTTAATGCTACTTAATGAGTTAGTTGCCAGTTGTTAATGAAATATGGTTTTGTGCTTATCAAAGAATCAGTTCACGTAAGGTGGTATAATTTTTATATCTTCGGCATTTAAAAATCTTTCCCATCACCTTTCCTTACCATTACTCTCACCTCACTTGTAAACTGCAGGAACAAAGAACAAAGAATTATACAAAGCAGTACACAGGATATCATGGGGAAGAAAGGAAAAGCTCCGAGCTCTGAGGACAACGAGATGAAACCCTTATATACAGACACTTCCTATAACAGAGATGTTGGTATCATGACTTGGGAAGGCCTATATAATCTACTTGAAGAAGAAAATCCCAAGGTGACGGAGGTTACGACTACTACTGGTTCACAAGGATCTTCTGAAGCATCAGTTGCAGATTTAGCTTGCTCATTTTTGCACCGGATAGCGGTGAGAACCAAAATTCCCCTACATAGATATGATTAAATGGGTACTGGACAGCGTGGACATAAAAAATAGACAATTTAAGACTTCGGGTCAAGAACTTATGGAATTATTATTTTCACAAAATTTGGGTTTTACATCCACTAAAAGAAAATGCATAAGAGGCGAAAATCACACCAAGGAAGCCCGGATCAAGAAACAGAGGTAGTTTCCGATGCGCGATTAGCGCTTATGGGTAAAACTTCTTGAAATGGAAAGCCTCTAATTTATCAACTACCTGTAAGCCCAGAAATTTGGAAAAAGAATGCTAGAGGTAAAAATGTAAAACCTGAATCCTAAAACCAGTAGTAATTATCTAAAATATCTTCAATATGGTATCTACCAAAATTACAACAATTGTAAGTAGACTGGAGATAGAAGGCTCAAGAAAAGGCAAAATCAATCAAGAGATTAACTAAGTTAAATTGGGATTCTTACTGGGCATATTTGGTAAAACCACACAGCCAGTGTATGACCCTCAAATGCATCATCAATTCTGTTGAAAAGATGGCGCCAGCTCTCGCTGATTCCGTTTTCACAGGACAGTTGAATTCTAAAGTCAGCCAGCCAACCTTACTCAAGCAAATGTTGAATGCTTGCGATTTCAAGAATCAGATACAAAAGTAGTTAGTTGTTAAGTTTAGATTCAATATTAGTATTAATTTTGCTTTACTTTTTCCTAGAAAAAGGACAGTCATTTAAACTGTATCCTACATTTTCTTAAATAAGTTAATTTTAGATTTGGTTAGTAGTATCTAAACCCTTCTCATGCATTTAGAGAAGGGTCCAGAAATTTATCAAAAACTTGTCCTCAGAACATGCACTTTTGCACTCTCCGAGGAGGTTTTGATGAATGAATGGAACAAGATTTATTGATTTTTGCATTTAATATTTGTTACTGATGTTGCACTTCTGTACTCTTAGTGGATGTTGGATTAAGAGGAGATAAATGATTATCGCTTGAAGCTCATGAGTAGAACTAGTTATAAATGGTACTTTTATCTCTTAACTATTTTTGCCTCTGTGTTAAAGTGATATTCAAGTTCAGTTATTTATATATTAATGCGTGAATGCCTGAGTTATCATTTGGCACTTTTGTACGGTGATAGCTATTTATTTATGCTTAATGTATGAGTAGCTTATTATGTGATATGTTTTTCATAACTGTTTCGTCTAACTTCTTATATGAAGTGGTTTATCTATATTGAATTCTTTCTCATAATAGTTGAATGATCTTTATTACCGATTGTTATCTGAAATCCTTTTAAATCGCATAACTGAATAATTACACCCAGGGTTAGTGTAGACTTAGATAGTTCTGTTTATTAGAATACAATTGCATATCATTAGATTAGAGTTAGAATTAGAGCATCTCAATTAGGAACTTTTACACTAGAAATATCAATCCTTCACACACACACATAAATTGGGAAACTGGTCCCATATCCCTAGTCGGACCCACTATACCAAATGGAAAAGGAGCTGCTAACCAAGGTCCGGACCGGGTGGGTATCCCCCTTGTTGTAGACCCGATTTTCGAGGCTTCAACAGGTCCCACTTGATGTTTCAACCATGATATCTCCTTGTTGTTCCAAGTTCTCTTTATGACTAAGAAATTCTTCAATGGTCTTCTCTTCAATCTCCTCAAGCCCTTCACTTGGTTGCTTGATATCTTTCCCGAAATGTATATGAGACCTATCTATCTCATCTTCTTCCAGAACAGAATTTATATTCTACTTGTCTTCTTCCTCCTTTATGACAATATCAGCAAATTGTCTTTCTTTACATGTTTCACTTGAAAATATACACAAATTGTCAGATTTAAAACCATGTGACCCTTTGGTCTTACTTGAAGTTTCAGTCTTCAAGTCTTCATCTTCATTCAGAACTTCACCTTGTTCTGCTTGACAAGTAGAAACTTCCATTTCCATTTCCAACTCAACTTCTCTAAGTTTTTCCATCAGCCACCTTACTTGCCTTTGTTGTAGCCTTCTCTATAAATTATGCCACTTCATTGGCTTCTTCCTCAAGACGCAACCTAGTCTCTGGTTTTCCTCAAGTATCCTTCTCAATACGTTGAGTTGTTCTTTCAACTTTGCAATTTCCTTATCAAGTTCCTCTTGACTCATTCTCTTGTCATTTGCCTTGGCATCCTCTTTCTTCATCTTTCTTCTGCTATGGTCTTCCTTAGAACCTCTGTTATGAATGTCAGTAGCCATGTTCTTCTCCATCTCTATGAGTTCCTCACTCATTCACTATGAGCTGCATCAAAGCCTCTGCAACCACAAGTCCTCCTTGTTGCAACGTACCTCACCAAGATTTCCTCTGTACTTGGTATTTTGGCAAGCACTTGGTTCTCTATCTCTGGAACCTCCTTTGAGCACTTCTCTCTTCTCCTTCTAGGCTTCAACACTTTTGCATCTCTCAAGAACACAACTGTCCTCTTGTATTTCAATCATAATGAAATATTTGGTTCTGACCACCTCTTATTTCACTTAGAAAGTCTTACCACCTTCCTTCATACTTAGAAATTCTACCAACATCCTTTTTGGTATTGCCTTTGTGAGCTGCAACACTACCTCTACAGTAACAAGTCTCCTTCTTTCTACATATAATTTACTAAGCTTCTCTCCTTTGAACTCAGTCTTTCAGCATCTCTCTAGTTCTTTCCTCTGGAACCAATTCAAGTACTCCTTGCTCTAGATGTTGCAACCTTCTCACCTTCTTTTGTTGTTATCGGTGCATCAATGTACAAACGCACATTCTCCAATAAAATCAAAACAGAACATATCACCTCACCTTCAATATCTCTGGATGATCTTGTTCAACCATTCCACCTGTACCTTGAATGGATTGTCCTCTATTTCTTGCATCTGCAAGTTCTGCTACACATCACCTCTTTGTGCCTACTTTCTGTCATATTAGAATCTGATCCTTCATTGCCTGCATAAACATCTTAAAACATAACTTTGTTCTCAATTCTTTCACATATAATCTCTTTGTTATGTTTTAACACCAATTGTTTCAATTAAAATTTTTCTTTGATACCAAATGATGTAAGGTTCCCCCGCTTACACCCACAGTATGCATGTAAAATTCATAAGCACATTTGTCCCCGGAATTTTAACCCTAACGATTCAACCATCAATGGTTAAGGCCCCCTTTCTTAATCTATGCGGAAAAATTTATAGACTAACCAAGTCTAACCCTTAATCCATCCTTTCCTTTATATCGGAAATTATTCACTCTCATAAACCTTAGTTTAAACCTTTTATTAACCCTTAAGCTGCATATATGTTCAACCCCACTTATAATTGGACTTTCACATAGAAACCTCATATAGGTGCTTTATTCTATTATAAACCCTTTATGATAGAATTGCATTGTAAACATACCTTTTCCGCACTTTTTAAAGCCATTGCATAGTTTCTGAGGTTTCCCTTTATCACTTATCACAATCGCGATTCTCTGCAGCCACACTACACACTCCTTGCATCTCCGATATCCGATAACATAACCTTCCAGAACTCAAATTATTAGACCTACATCTATAACTCTGTTGAGTCTGTCTTGTGGCTTCAATCCTTTCCGTTGTGATCTGCTTTCTTCGATCTCCGATCACGCTTAATGCTTAAGCCGGACTTCAAAAGGATTACTCCCGCATCTATAGATCATCGAGTCCATGAATCAAAGCCTTCCTCTATACTCTATCGTCCTTCGTTATCCCTAATCTCCAATCAAACAAACTTCGCAAGACATAAGCACAGAGAAAACCAGCCCGTAAAGCAGTTTTCTCTCTCCCCTCCGCTACTATGTGTCACTCGATTAATGTAATCGGGTGATTACCCTTCAATACCAGCTACCACATTTTCTCCACCCAAAATACCACTTAAGGGTTTGAGAAACCACCTCTTCACCATGCTATCTTCTATGCTCTTTCACAGTGCGATGATCATCGACCTGTTGATCTGTCGATTGGACAGTCAACATCTATTTCCTCTGCCATTCCTCCATTAAGGTTCACCGATCCTCAGCGATTTGATCTGGACCATTGATATCTGAGATCAAATGGCTCCTATGCATCGACGACTCACCTCTTCATTCATCCCTTTGCTTTGAATTTAATTCATTTTTCTAGTGTTTTGTGGTTTCAGGTTTTTCTTCAGGGTTTCGACATTCCGTTCTTCCGCTACTCAACTTTTTCTGAGTTTAACTCCATGAATTCTCACTTCGCTGCCTCTCCAAAGCTTCACTCTAATCCTTTAATTGGATTCGATGTTCCATTATGATTCCTCTGAATCATCATTCTCCTCTACATTTCGCCGAATTCTACCTGCACACAACTATTACAGAATTCTGATTCACTATAATTCAACACTCGAAACACACTTATACAAGTTTCAAATTAACCTTTGTATTTATAAATATAACAATGATTACAGAATGAGACTCTTTGTCTCTTAGGCCTAATCTTCAATATCAGTGGCCTCCTTTCCCACTCTGCCCGTAGGCTTACACTTATACACAGGACTCTATAACCAATTTCCTAGTTTAGATCCTTAATCTACTGAACTGACTCCTAAATGTCCTCTCTAGTTCCTTGAATCATGAAATTACCTTAAGAGTTATAATTGTCTTCTAACTCTCTCATCATTATTAAACACTCATGTTCTCCTTCATTCGAGAGAATTTACAAAATATCTCACATTATCTAATTAATTCCTATCCTACTCACTCAAAAGCCTAAATATTACATTAATTCAACACTTAGGAATCCAACTTCCTGTTGATGCCCCGAAAATCGTTGTATCAACATTGGGGGATAACCACCCGGTCCAGACCTTAATACAGCTCCTTTTCCGTTTGGGATGGTGGCTCCGACTGAATATAATGGGACCAGTTTCCCAATAATGAATAAAAGGGGTGGATGAGTGATAGGTTTTCTAATCTAATGATAGGCGGATAACTTAATCTATCAACAAAATAAGAGAACTAAATACTAATCCCGGGAACAATTATTCTTTGGAAATGTAGCATTTGATAATATTTGTCTATTGACAGGCATATAGATGACTCTATCAGATAAACATAGATATTTATTCATTCAAAGATTACTTCATCTAAATAGTTAAACAAAGTGATTAACACAAGATTACTGCACTTATCATTTATATCATCGATACGTACATGATTGGAAGAAAAGCATACTATAAACAACCAATAGTGGAATGAATAAAGAATGTTGTTAAAACACACACACACACACACACACACACACACACACACACACATATATATATATATACGATAATAGCAAGAGCGATCAAATGACAATTCATATAACAAGAATGAGTCCAGACATAGATAATAGTACCATATGAGCTACTAATCAATCCCAATATCAATCGCTATTTGAAATTCTTCCTTCAACGCAGCAATGCTTTGAAACAAAGACAGTAGTGCACATTTGTATAAAAGCTTCCTTATCAAAATCAGAATGATTGGTCTAGTTTCATAAAAGAATATCCCTGAAGTACAATAGTGCAACTTCAGGGTTTAAGTCATATACAAAACTTTACCCTTTTCTAAATGCATGAAAGGGTCTATAAATACTACACTAAACTAAAAATATATGAAACCAAAATCCTACTTAATCGGTATCAATTAATGATAACTATCTCCTTGGCAGTGATCTGGCAGTCGGTGATATGAATCATCACTCAGGCTGTTTGCCTTTAAACCTGAGCTAGCTTATCGCAAGCATTGGCTCCACTTCGGGTGGTCTGTTGAGGCGAGAACTGAGTTGGGCAGCAAAGGTGGCATCCTGAATATCGGGGATAATATACCCAATCACATATGTAAGGCATTTGAGGGCGGCTCTCTGGCTGTGCGGCTTCACTAAAAAGAACCAATAGGCATCCCATGTCAAACTGTTAATTCCCGCGATTAACCTTCCATTTTTCTCCAGCTCCGGGTAACATGACTGCTCCAATATTTTTGTTGTTGTTAATTTGCCTGGAGTACATTGAGAAATCCTGTTAGACAAGTAAAGAGTATTATTAACCAATTCAACCAAATTACTAGTGGTTGTCTTGCATCTTGAAATCGCTCTTTCTGCCTTCATTAGCTGAGATTTCCATTCTGTAAATAATATTTCTTTATGCGATTCTAGAATTCTTGGTAGATTAGCCGCCTGTTGCTGATCGATATCTTGCCATTCCAGAAAATTGGTCAATGTTTCTTCAGCTTGATCCAAGTCTGTTCTTTCCTTTTCTACTTTCTCACTTATGGATGCCGTTAAATCACATAATGGTTATGCCTGGGTGATTTTCTCACACAAAAGCTTCATCTGATTTATCAATCCTTTGTTTAATTGAAATTCCTCTACTTTGAATTCATTTATCTGTGGGAGCTTCTTTGTTTGCTCAAGTTGAGCTGACAATTGAGCAATCTGCTCATCTTTGGATTTCAGCATTTGTTCATTTGATGCTTTTAGTTGCACCAATGCCTCTAATAGCCCCTTTTGCTTTTGGACTGCACTGTCGTCAATCCTCTGTTTTTCCTCCTGCAATTGTTTAGTTAACTGATTGTTTATTTGTTGTTGTACTAGCAATTGTTGTTCTGCCTGCTCTACCTTTTGCTGCGCTTCCGATAATTGTGCTTGTAGAGAAAAGATATCCTGGTCTTTTTTCTTCAATAAACTGCTCATCTCTGATGCTTTGTCTATTGTCACCATCGAATAGGCTCCAGCATATTGCGATAATTTTGTTAAATCATCATAGGGGTCAAATTCCTCTTTCCAAAGCACATTGCCCGTGACTGTTTGTTCTGGGAATAAAGAAGGTTGATCAGTCCTTCTCCTCTTCCTCTATCGTTTCACTACAGCTTTATGTCTTGGGCTATAGAAGACATCCAAGGGAGGAATCTCTTCAATCTGCAAAATGACTTCGCCGGAAGGATCCTTTGGGATTATTTCCACTTCTTTTGATTTGGGTGGGTCGTTGGTTTCACCTGAAACCTGCTTTGAAGTCACCTCCTGTGTATTTACCTCTTTTGATGTATCATCATCTTTAGAGCATTCAAGATTGCCGATAATTGAATTAGATTGCTTCCATTCCTGGAGCAATTTCAGATCAATCTGAGTATCCTCATTTACACTTAAACTGCTCTGTTCTTGCTCTTTCGCCTGGGTCTCTTCTTGTCTTTTCTCATGCACTTCTTCTTGTTGCTTTGATGTAACAGGAGGTTCTTTAACAAGTCGCTGCTCAGGCTCGCTTGATTCTGTTGTTGGAGTCATTGCTAATAGATCTAGACACAGAGTTTGCAACCTCTGCTCTCTAAGTCTGTTGAATTCAACTAGTCCTTCATCTTTGTATTCATTTATAGCGAGCGATTTAACTTGATACATTGACTCTGCTGATGCGAAAAAGTCCTCAAATCTATCTTCTTTATGCTCAAACTTGGTCAATTTGGCCTGTTCGAGTGCATTATAGGTGACTTTGTTTGGATCAAATCGCCTGCTTGGTAAAGTTGCCAGAGTTAATGACTTTATCTTCTCATCTTCTTTCTCTGCATGTTTGAAATCATGTAGAGTGTAGATGCCACATCTCAAAGGAAAAGATGGCCAGACCTGCTTCTTAGCTTTCTTTAGAGTTTGTGTAACCCCATCGGAGATGATCTGATAAGCTATTTCCCTGGCCAGTAGTTTATCAGGTATGTATAGAGGAAGAACATGGGGTTTGGCTTGACTGCCAAAAATTCTGATATAAGTGAACTTTTCCTCCCTGAACCAACTTCCTGTGGATGTTAAATCAACCCCTGCTTGGTAGGAAATCTTAGGGGCAGGCTTATTGAAAATAGAATGATGAATGGGCAACATGAAGCCGTTGCAGATTTGATACAAATGGTGTTTGTAGTTGGTTTTCCACAACTTTTGATGGTATATGTGAACGGGTGTGGGGTCTTGCGACGTCCACCTCCATCCGAGTACAGGAAATTCATAATTAAAACACAAGACATCTAATATATAGGCACTGTAATAAAATGGGGGAATGAACCTTTCAGTGACGCGGGACTTGGATCTAAAATCAAGAACTGTGGATGCTAACTTATGGGACAGTATATTTTCCCAATCCATTATTTCACCACTACATGCCGCCTCCATTAAGGGGACCATCTCTATAGTAAAATTGGCGGAATCATGTAATCCCCACAACCTACACATCATTATCCCAGCATAGCAATAAGGCGAGCATAAAGAATCGACCGATTACTTACCCGAAGATTCGCGTTTGTGTTTTGTTGGATTTTGTCTCCAATCCCGAATGGGTTCGGATTCAATCTCGTTCTCCGCTCGGAATTTCTCGAGAAATGTCGTGTTATATTTCTTCTCTGGCATCGCTAAATGATACATTTGCCTTAAATCCTCAGCTTGAAAGGAACCAAAAATTCTCCCATCTCTGGTGGTGAAAGTCCTGTCTGTAATTGGGATTTCCTGAATTGCCCATCTCACCACATCTGTATACGAGAGGATTTTGTTCCCGAACCGCTATCCGATGGAGAAAAGAGTTGGCTGAATCCCTTAGATTAGCCTTAGATTTGCGAGTGCTGTCAGTTGAAACTTGTACTACTGTCACCCTTGGCTCTTCAGCTTCGATCAAATTATAGGTGCCTTTCCAAGTAGTTCTGGCAAGTCCTACGCATGTGGTATCCGATATTAATCCTTTCTTTTTAGCACTTGGATCAACGATGACTTGCCCTGTGGCCGTCTAAGCGGAAGCCATTGTAGTTTTCTTGGACTTCTTCCCCATTTTGCTTGAAGCTGCTACTTCGGAAGAATTCTGCACAGAAATGACAATGAACGTAATACAGAAAATGATAGCGCAAATCGAATACGAGTGAGATATATATCGATAGATGCATGGAAAATGATTAAATTAAGGTGGCCTCGGATACAATCTGTAAAAAGATCTTAGGCTTACTGTTTCATTAAATGGCCGTTAAGACGTGTCAATCCTATAAATGCCCATCAATTCGATTATTGGCCGAATGATATATTTGAAGCATGCCTTGGATGTTTTGGCGGTTGAGCGCGGATGAATGGCTCTTCAGAAGATAAGGCTTTAAATACAAATTAATCCTAATAAACCCGCTTTAAGATTTTCTTTTGAAATCTGCGCTTTTGGCTTTATCCCAATTGGGCATCGGGGGAAATCATAAATCATTACATTGGTTCCATTTGGGATCCCCGATCGCCGATAGCGATATCGCATCACGTCGGGAGTAGTTAGTGGGGCACTTTTAAAAGCATGGATAGTCGATCGATGATTGCTGATAGCGATATCGCATCGCATCGGAGCAAAAGGGATTTTTATTGCACGAGTTCACTATTGCCGATATCCGATAGCCTATTTTGCATCGAAGAAAACCAAAGGGTCCTTAAGTTGTGTTTCCTTTGTCATTGCGATATGCGATCTTGCGATCGCTTTATTGCAATGATAAAAGATTAATATTTATATATAAGGCCTTTGATCAGTTCATTCAAAAAGTTTTGGCAATGTTTTATTTTATTATTTCGGACCTTTTTGAACAAAACTAGGTTGATACCAATTAAAATTAAAAAGGGACCCATTTCATATTATAGTTTTGGGATAATAATGATATGAAATGGGGGGTTGTTGTAGGGCACAACAATTGGCGATTCGCTGGAAGAAACAGTTATCTCTGAAAAGTATGGCAATACTTAAACTTTTATTAAAATAGAAATTTCATCAAAGGGGAAAATTCTAATATAACTAGGTATAGTTGCATTCCAAACAAAATGAAACTCTCTTTGCTAATTCCCTCTCTTGTTTAAAATTAGATACATTCTAAATTTTAAATTGGCCTCTATTGGTTGATAATGATAAAACATAAAACCTTTCCAAATCAGTTTTTAAAATTAACTCCTTTGTGATAGGTAGAGCCTCTGCTGCCAGCAAACGTTCATAGTTTCGACAGGGATACCTTTTAACCATGTTATTGTACACTGTCCCATTCACCTCAGAGTATGATTAACAGAATGAATTCAAAACATGTTTTTCACATTTTTCATTTCTTTTCTACTTTCTGTTATTTTTGTAAGATAAAAATCCATTTCCCTGGTTTGGTGGCCAGCTGAGTGACAATGCCATTCACTGGTAGTAATCTAACCGAACAAGCTGCGTCGTGATGAGACCCCTTTTCTTATATATTAAAGCCATTACCCTGTTTTGGTATGCAGTATTGGTAATGTCGTCTAAACTATTTCCCTATGAACATGGTAAGCAGGCTTGTAATAAGACCTCTTATCTTTTATATCCAGTATTCTTGGAATTACATTATGAATAATCACAAGCTTTGGTGAGTGGGATAGACAATTTTCTCCTTAAGAGTAAATGGATGACAATGTAAGAGTTTGAAGATGCTGAAATTGGATTAGTTCCTATTTTGATATTGATAACCTTCTTGTGACCAATTTGAAAACCTAAAATGATTTACATATTTCTAAACTTTGAGAGGCGTTCACTAAGATTGCAGTGTGGTTTCAGAATGCAATTATATCTAATTTCCTAGAAATCATCCCTTTTGTTTAAGACTTCTATTATTTTAAAAGTAAATATCACACTACTTTGTTTTAAACAACTCTTTAAGTACAACAAAGGTCAGTGGAAGATACCTTTCAACTTTATTTTCTAATGCTCCTACAAACTACAAAAATGCTATTTAAAACGAGAAGGGGTTACCTCCTCAATTGAAGAATTTCTTTAAGATAAGGCCATTAACAGGGGAGAGAATCTCTCAACCCTGATAAATCTTGTAATATGAAGGTCGAATGGCCTATCTTTTCACAGATATGAAATGGTCCAAGCCACATCTTTTGAAACTTGGTGTGTTTTCCTTTATGTTCATGGGCTTTGTCCCATTTCAGAACTAAATCACCGACTTGAAATTGTTTGGAACCGGATGAAAGTGAATCAAATGATGACTTGATGATCTGCTGATGTTTCGCATGAATGACTTTGGCTTTTTCTCTTTCTTCTTCTAATTTTAGAATTTGGTCATGTCTAAGTTGTAAAGAAGAAGAAGGGATTTCTTCAATAAATTGAACTAGGGCTAGAGAAGGGAGGACAAGATCTGTTGGTAGCACTGCTTCTTTTCCATACACAAGATTAAACGGGGAAGAACCTATAGAATCCTTTTGCATTATCCTATCAGCCCATAATGCAAATATTAAAGATTTGTGCCAGTTGTTGTGATTCTGTTCGATAGTTTGTTTAATAATTTTAATCAGCTTCTTATTTGTAGATTCTGCTAAGCCATTACCCAGGGGATAATAATTAGCAAAGTATTTGAGTTTAAATCCTCGTTTAATTGCGAAATCAAACATAGCATTGCCTGAAAAGTAAGATGCAATATCAAAAACAAGAGCATTCGGGACACCAAACCTGGTAATGATGAATTGGTCTATGAATTCAATAATTGCTTCAGAATTTGTTTTCTTTAAAGGAATCGCTTCAACCCATTTGGTAAAATAATCAATAGCGGTAAGGATATACTTATGCTGTTTGGAAGAATGTGGAGGGATTTCTCCAATGATGCCCAATCCCCATTGCTCAAATGGTTGTTCAATGTTGACTGGTTGCAAAGGGAAAGCTGGTTTCCTTTGTCTTCCACTATAAGTTTGGAAATTTCGGCATTTCCTTACATATTCATGAGCATCTCTAAACAGAGTGGGCCAATAATATCCAGCATGGATGACTTTGTGAGCTGTTGTATCAGCTCCAAAGTGGCCTCCTGCTGGTCCATCATGTAATTCCTGCAAAACCTTTTGTGCCTCATGTTTTTCTAGGCATCTCAATAAAATTGAATCATAATTTTGCCTAAAAAGCACATCATCAATAATGGTGAAATTTTTTGCTTTCAATCTTATGGCCCTTTTGCTTTTGTAAGACAGGTTAGGAGGTGCATATCCATTTTTCAAATAAAATATTAAATCAGCATATTGTGATTCAGAGTTAGCGATACTTATCTGGTTGATCTCTTCGAATTGATCTATATCACCTGATTCTAGAATGTTGGATGCTCCTGCCAACAACCTGCAAAAACCTTGGCCTCTAACAATCTTTGCTGGTTTAATTTCTAGGTCGTATTCTTGAAGCGTTGTTACCCAAGTTGCCCTTTTTTCTCCAAATTCCCTTTGGATTAATAGTTGCCTTACTGAAGGGAAAGGAACTATAACTTCGTATGGGCTTTTAAAAGGAAGGGTCTGTAATGTTTAACAGCTTTATATACAGCAAAGGCTTGTTTTTTTACATCGGAGTTTAGCACCCTGAAGATTTGAACTATAGAATGAAATAGGTGCTTCCAAATTGTGATTGTTGATATGTGTGAGTACTGCAGCATAAGAGAAATCGGATGCGATAGTATACAATGTAAAATGATTAGAAAAATTAGGGGTATTCAACGTAGGGGCATTGATTATTGATTGTTTGATCAATTCAAATGCTTCCTTTTCTGCCGATCCCCATTTAAAGAATGAATTTTTCTTGATCATAGTTTGAAGTGGTAAAATGATTTGATAAAAGTCTAGAACGAATATTTTAACAAAATTGATTTGGCCTAAAAATGACTGCATGGATTTCTTATTGTGAGGAAAAGGGATTTCAGAGATTTCTTTGATCCTGTCCGGCTCAATATAAATGCCATCTTTAGAAGCAATAAAGCCTAGGAGCTTTCCTTGATCAAGAGCAAAAAAGGATTTTTTAGGGTTAAGGGAAATACCATATTTCTTACAGCGTTGAAATATTTGATTTAAATCATGCAAGTGATTGGATCTCTCTTTAGAAAATACAGTAATATCATCTAAGTAGATGACTACTGTTCCGTTGATCAACCCTTTAAAATCGATATCCATTGCTCTTTGAAATGTGGCTCTTGCATTAATAAGTCCGAAAGGCATTTTTTGATACGCATACGTTCCCCATTTTGTTCTGAATGTGGTTTTGAGTCGGTCATTAGGATGGACTAAAAATTGATTATATCCTGAAAAACCGTCCAAAAAGGACATTAAATCTGAGCCTACCACTGATTGGAGTATCTGCTCCATAGTGGGTAATGGGAAGTTATATTTTAGGCTCACCTTATTTAAATTTCTGAAATCGATACAAATCCTTATGTCGCCATTTTTCTTTCTAACTGGTACCATATTGGAGACCTAGCTTGAGTGCCGAACGGGAAAAATAATCTTAGCTTTCAAGAGTTTATTGAGTTTCGATTTTATTTGACTCTCTAAGTTTGGATGTATTTTCCTCAACTTTTGTTGAACTGGTTTCTGTTCGGGAAGCATCAGAATGGTATGCTGGATAATGGATGTATCATATGTTTTTAGATCGTCATATTTCCAGGCAAAAACATGTTTATTCTTGCATAATAATCTAATGAATGCTTCCTTTTCTTCCACAGAAAGTACTAATCCTAAATTAATGTTTTGAGGAGTTTGTTCAGTGCCAAGGTTTTTCAATTCAAACCTTAAGGTAGAGCTCTGGAGCTTCGTATTGGTCACAGGTTTAAACTTGTCTTTAATATCGTAAAGATCCTCAAGCTTCACCATAGGCTTTGGGATTGAATTTTCTTCATGCTTACCTCACATTTGAATATCATGTTCATCTTCCTCAATGATTTGATTATCATAGGATTTTTTAGAGGTTAAAAACTGTAAAATTTCTTCATCGTGGTTGAATACTCTCCAATTAGTGATATTGTCAGGAATTGATGGCCTAAAAAGCAATTCTACTGAAAATATATCTGGGCTATAGTCTTCGGAAGGGAGGAGCTTGGAAGCGACATTGGCTAGCAAGTCGGCTGCTGAATTTTGAGACCTGGGAATGGAAGAAATATTGAATGCTAAAAAGTGGGAGGTGAGTTCTTGTACTAGCGTTTGATAATGTTTGAGATGATTCGAAAGGCAATGAATTGTATTCCTTACCTGTTTAACAATGATCTCAGAATCGCCAAACACTTTTAAGTATTGGACTTTGAGGCCAATCGCTTTATATAATCCTTGGACTAATGCTTCGTACTCAGCTTTATTGTTTGTGCATTCAAACTCTAGCCTACAGGACAAAATTGTTTTTTCTCCTTGTGGACTAACCAAAATACATCCTGCTCCTGATCCTTAGCTAGACTTGGACCCATCGAAATATAAAGACCAAAATAAAGAATTATCTACAATCTTACTTACAAAATTCTCAGTAACGTTAACACATTTAGACCTGTCAGTCTATGAAAAATTTCCAATTTGTGATGTGAAATTGTTTACCGAGAAAGGAGATGGTTGGGCAATATAATTGCCAAAAATTGATTCAGAAGAATAATTTCCTAATATATTGTTGTTAAACGCAAATGGTTGATTTTCTTGTTCGAATTCTGTAACAGTGTGGGTCATATGTTTCTCCCGATCGATCTTTATTTGATTCGGCTTACCCTTATAGGGGAGCCACATATGGGACCAATCGGTGGAAATATACCCATGGAGCTTTTCTGACCAATCCCTGCTTAAAATCAAACCATAAAACTCAGGTATATCGGTGATTAAGATATCAATCCTTTGGACCACTCGTGGATCTGCTGATAACCTGATTGTAACAGAGTTTATTTCCCCTAAAACTTGAACTTTAGTTCTATCTAACTGCACAATGTGAATTGAAGATTTCTGGGGTTCTATGTTCAGTTTAGAACAAACTGAAGCTGACATTATATTGGATGATGACCCAGAGTCAATTAAGTAGTTATGTAGATTTCGATTGTAAATTTCATATGTTAAGAGGAAAGGAGGAGTATGGGAATTTGATCTATCTCCAATTAGAATTGTATCAGTTGCCTCAACTCTACCAGAAGGTGGTTGTCCTGAATCGCTTGCAGCTTTAGTCCTGGGGAGAGGTGAAGAAGGAACTGCATTAAGTTCTTTGAGAAGTAATTTTTTTTGATGTTTTAATTTACTAAGCTCAAACATGGTGATGTTTTCCTTAGTTTTCATCATATCATCAACAATATTATAGTCCATCGAATCAGATACTACCAACGTCTTAGATGACGAAGGTATATTGGAGGATGACGGTTGATTTTGAGATACTGTTGCGGTTGGCTTCCTTGTGGGTACCTTTTCCTTTGTAGTATT
This sequence comes from Pinus taeda, assembly GCA_000404065.3. Classification (NCBI taxonomy): domain Eukaryota; kingdom Viridiplantae; phylum Streptophyta; class Pinopsida; order Pinales; family Pinaceae; genus Pinus; species Pinus taeda. The sequence continues at coordinate 28,969 of APFE031535370.1, read as the reverse complement.
GGTACCAGCACTCCTTTTCTTTGGATTAACCTGAACAGGTTTAGGAGTAGCTTTACTCCTGGTAGTCACGGGAAAGGCTTCTTGCTCAGTGTCAGTATCAGAATTAGGGAGTATAAAGTCCCACATTCCATGGCACTCAACGACTTCCTCTTCTTATAATTCATCGGAGGGTGTAATTGTTTCTTCTTCTTCTTCTTCCTCAGGATCCGAGTCTACATAAGATATGACATTTTGAGGCTTGGACTCAGGTTTTTTGAAATTCCTATAAGGTTTCTTTGTTGAGGATTCTGCTACCTGCTTCTTAATCTCAACCATTTCATTTGACATGGTTTTGAGGACTTCTTGAAGGCCCTCCATGTCGTATGGATCTTTGGTGATCTTCTTCTTTGAATCATCCTTGAAAGACACTTTTTTTTATTTTCGTTCCTCTAGAGCAGTTTTCTTTTCCAAAGCGATTACACTTTTTTCGACAGCGAGGGCTTCTTTCATGTTTTCAGCCAATGTAGGTTGTTTAGCCCTATCTACAAAAATGGCTATGTTTGAGGGTAAGGCTGTAATATACCATTCGCTTCTAACTTTTTCGCTTGGTTTATCATCGGTAGGGATTTTGTTCAAGAGTTTGTTAAATCGGGAGTTAAACTCCTTAATTGGTTCTCTTGACTCGATCCTTAGATTGGAAAGGTCATTGATGAGTGTAGCCAAGGATCTATCATTGCCGTATTTGGTAAGAAACTGTTCCTGAAAGATATTCCAACTGGTGATGGATCCAGAGGGCAAGGAAAAATACCAAGACCTTGCTGATCCTTGTAATGTGTAGGGGAACAATCTAACTACAACATCTTCTTCTGTTACTCCCTTCAAATTAACTGACAACATGAAATTATTTATGTGTTCCTCAGCTAATGTTCCAGCATCTGGATTAAACTTTGGTAACCATTTCTCAGGATAATCAGGTAACGGATGTAAAGGCGCATGCATAGTGACTGCACCAGGACTTCTCCATGGGGTCTGAGCCATTTTGGGAGTACCAACAATTGCCTGTGGTGTTCCAGGTGCTTGGGGAGGAGGTGGAAATGAAGACTGAAAAGATTGTGATGTTGAAGGTGAAGTCCCCTGGTGAACAATAATATGTAATGGTGAAGTGGGTGTTTGACTTCGCATTGGAGATGATGAGATAGAAGATGATGGAGAAAAGGTTTCACTACCAGAACCTTCAGTGTTCTTTTTAATCCTTTTCCTTTGGGCTAAAGGTAACTCAGGTGGTTCAATACCAAGTTTTTCGCTTTGAAGTCTGGTGAGATGATGAGGTAGGCGGAATTGCGAAGTCTGACTGCCTTGTGATACTTCAGTTCTAGGAGGTGAAATGGAGAACCCTTGATGTTTCTGGATGATAGACTGAACTTCAAGGGACTCTGGACTTAAACGTTATGAAGTATGATGGGTTTGAGCAGTGGTAGTTGATCCTTCTTCTTCTCGTCTGGATACTGGTATTTCAGAGTGCAAACGAGAGGTCTAAGGAGAAGTGGAGGGTGATTTACTCTGTGAATGGTCTGTAGGTTTTGACTTACTCGCTATTCATAGTGGATGGCCCTCCTTCTAGTGCCAGAAATGTTGATTCCCCGAAAATCATTACATCAACATCGGGGGAGAACCACCCGGTCCGGACCTTAATACAGCTCCTTTTCCTTTTGGGATGGTGGCTCCGACTGGATATAATGGGACCAGTTTCCCAGTAATGAATAAAAGGGGGTGATTGAATGATTGGTTTTCAAATAAGTGATAATAAATGGAGGACTTATTCTATGAACGAAAACGTAAATGACTATTTTATCCCGGGAAGCTTCTATTCTTTAAGTGCAATGTTTAATAATCTGTGTTTGCTTATAGGCATATAGATGACACTATGCAATAAACAAAGACATTCATTTAAATGGTAATTGCTTCATTCAAATAGTTCAACGAAGTAATTGATAAACAAATATTACACTTCTCTTTTATATACCGATACATGCATGATTGAAAGAGTAGCAAGCTGTAAACATCCAGTAGTGGAAAGTATAAAGCCTACTGTTTAAAGCACATTCACATATTCAATAATAGCAAAATGACCAAACAACAACTCACATAAAAGGAATAAATTCAGACATAGATAATAGTACCATATGAGCTATGGATTATTCCCTACGCCAATCGCAATTTGAATTCCTTCTTCCGATTCAGAAATAATTTTAAATAAAGGCAATAGTGCACATTCACATCAAAGCTTCATTATCAAAATTTGGAAAGATTGGTCCAGTCTTCATAAAAGAATATGCCTGAAGTACAGTAGTGCAACTTCAGGCTTAAGTCATATACAAAAACTTACAACCCTTTCTAAATACATGAAAGGGTCTATAAATACTAAACTAAGCTAACAAACTACAAAATTAAAATGCTACTAAATTGGTATAATCTGATCTTAAATATCTCCCCCACAGTGATCTAGTAATCGGCAGCGATGATTCATCCTTCTGGATGTTTGCCCTTCATCCTAAGTTGGCATATCGCCAACATTGGCTCCACTTCTTGAGGGCGGCTGAGACGAGAATTGTTTGAGCAGCATAGGTGGCATCATGTATATCGGGAATAATACACCCGATTGCATCCGTCAGGCATTTGAGGGCGGCTCTCAAACTATATGGTTTTACTAGGACCAACCAATAGGCGTCCCAAGTTAAACTTTTAATCCCTGAGATCAATCTCCCATTCTTTTCTAGCTCTTGGCTACATGACTGCTCCAATGTCTTGGCCGATAATAGTTTACCTGGTGTACATTGAGAAATCATGTTAGATAAATAGAGAGTATTATTGATCAAGTCAATTAAATTTCTCGTAGATAACTTGCATCTGGAAACAACTCTCTCTGCTTTCATTAATTAGGACTGCCACTCTGTGAATAGGATTTCTTTATGGGATTCTAAGATTTTGGGCAAGTTTGTTGCCTTTCCCTCATTAGAGTCCTGCCAAGTACGAAAATCTGTCAAAGTGTCTTCGGCTTGCTCTAAATCCTACCTAGCATCAACTGACTTATCTATTATAGATGTTGTTATGTCGCATAAAGGTTCAACTTGGGCGATTTCATGACATAAAAATACTATTTGTGTAATTAATGCCTTGTTAATTTGCATTGCCTCTGCTATGAACTCGGAAGGCTAGGGAAGACTCTTGAACCTTTCTATTTGAGCTGATAATTGAGCAATTTTCTCATATTTTGTCTTTTCCATTTGTTCATTCATCGCCTTCAACTTTGATAATGCCTCCGATACTTCCTTCTGTCTCTGGATTGCTCCTGAATCGATCCTCTGCTTCTCTTCATGCAACTATTTGTTTAGCTGGTTGTTTAACTGTTGCTGTGTGGACAGTTGTTGTTGTAGCTGTTCTGACTTCTGCTGCTCTTCCGATAGCTGTGCTTGTAATGAAGTGATCGCTTGATCCTTTTCCTTCAACAAATTGCTTACCTCTGATTCCTTATCCATGGTGGCTGCCGAATAGGCACCCGCATATTGTGATAACTTTGTCAGGTCATCGGAGGGGTCGAATTCTTCTCTCCATACCACATTGGTTGTTATTGTTTGTTCAGGGAACAGAGAAGGTTGATCAATCCTTCTCCTTTTCCGCTATCGCTTTATTACAACCCTGTGTTTTGGGCTATAGAAAACATCTAGTGGAGGAATGTCCTCCACCTGCAAAATAATTTGATCGGAAGGATTCTTCGAAATTATTTCTACTACTGTAGTTTGGGGTAGACCGCTGGTTCCTTTGCTTGGAATCTCCTTTGATGCTGTATCTTATGTATCGGCAGCTTTGGATGTTTCGGCGTCTATTGAGGTCTCAAGATTACCTATAATTGTATTAAATTGTTGCCATTCTTCAAGCAATCTTGGGTCCACTTGAGTATCAACATTCATTTCTTTACTGCTCTGCTCCTGCTGCCTTTTCTGTTCTTCTTCCCTTATTCTCTCTTGTTCTTTTCTCTGTGCCTCTTGTTCTTTCCTTTGTGCCTCTTCTTGTTCTTTTCTCTGTGCCTCTTCCTGTTCTAACCTCCAGAGTTCCTCCTGCTCTCTTCTCTGGACTTCTTCATAGATTGCAGATGTAGTAGGAGGTTCATTAGTAAGTTGCTGCTCAGGCTCGCTTGACTGAATCATCGGGGTAGTAGCTAACAAATCTAGAGGTAGAGTTTTCAACCTCTGTTCTCTAAGTTTGTTAAATTCTACTAACCCGTCATCATGGTATCTCATTCTGGCTAGCTTTTGTACCTGGAATATTGACTCAGCGGAGGAGAACAGGTCATCAAACTCATCTTCCTTGTGCTCGAATTTAGTAAGCTTGGCTTGATCTAGGGAATTATAGATGACTTTCTTTGGGTTGAAACGTCTATTAGGCAGAGTGGCGAGACTTAGGATGTTAATTTTTTCTGCCTCTTTCTCTGCATGTTTATAATCATGCAGAGTATAGACGCCACACCTAAGAGGAAAAGGAGGCCAAACTTGCTTCTTTGAATTTCTGAGAGTTTTCGTGGCTGACGTAGTGGTAAGTTGATATGTTATTTCGCGAGCTAATAGCTTGTCTAGTATGTACAAGGGGAGGACATGAGGTTTGGCCTGACTACCAAAAACTCTTACATAGCTGAATTTTTCTTCTCCAAACCAGGTTCCTAGGGTTGTCAAGTCAATCTCAGCTTGAGAGGAGATCTTAGGGGCAGGTTTATCAAAAATTGCATAGTAAAGAGGTAGCATGAATCCATTGTAGACTTGATATAAATGGTGTTTATAATGAGCTTTCCATAGTTTCTGGTGGTAGATATGAATAGGCATAGGGTCCTGTGGAGTCCATCTCCACCCTAACACAGGAAACTCAGAATTGAAACAGAGGGTATCCAAAATATAGGCACTAAAATAAAATGGAGGGATGAACCTATCAGTAACACGGGATTTGTTTCTGAATTCAAGAATAGCCGTAGCCAACTTATCTGATAATATAGTCCCCTAATCCATGATTTCACTATTATATGCCGCTTCCATCAAAGGAACCATTTCTATGGAAAAATTTTAAGAATCACATAATCCCCACAATCGACACGTGATTACTCCAGCATAACAATACGGAGAGCATAAGGAGTCGGCGGAGTACTTACCCGAAGACTCATGTTTGTGTTTTTCTGGGTTTTGTCTCCATTCTCGTATAGGCACTGACTCGGTCTCATTCTCATCTTGAAACTTCTCCAAAAATGCTTTATTGTACTTCTTCTCTGGCTCGGGCAAATAGTACATTTGTCTGAAATCGTTGGGCTGAAATGAACCAAATACTCTTCCATCAACAGTGTAGAATGTTCTGTCCGTAATTGGAATTTCCTCAATTTCCCATCTCACCACATCCGTATACGGAAGAATTTTCTCTCGAGTTGCTATCCTATGCAGGTAGGAATCAACCAAATCTTTTAAAGTAGCATCAGTTTTTCGGCTTGAACCTGCTGAAGCTTGTACCGATGTTTGCTAAGGTTCCTCGGCTTCTACCAGGTTGTAAATATTTTTCCAAGTAGTGCTACCAAGGCCGAGACATGTGGTATCTGAGATTAATCCCTTCTTGCTTGGTCGCGGACCGGTGGCATGTTGTCCTATTACCATAGAAGCAGAAGGCATTCTAGACATCTTAGATTCTTTCCCATTTGGTCTGGAATCGTTACTGTGGAAAAACTCTGCGAAAGAGAAAAATGAACGTAATGCAAAGAAAAGATGGCGAAAACCAAGTATGAGGGAATTGTGTCAATCAATGAATAATGGAAGATTTATCATAAGGCTCTCGCGGATACAATCTCTGAAAGGATTTAGGTATAACTACTCATTAATTGGCCATTAAAACCTGTCAATCATTTAAATGCTCATTATATCATTTATTTTCCGAATAATGGTTTAAGCGTGGATTTAATTTTTTGGCGGTTGGATGCGAGCGAATCTCTATCGGGAAGAGAAAAGGCTTTCAATGATAATTAATATATAATATAGCGAAATCATATTGATCCTTTTCGAAAGTCGCGCCCGGATTCATCGCAATCGGCAATCGGAGGAAGCCTTGGGGCAATTTGTTTAAGCATTATGGAATCCCCGATCGCTGATAGCGATATCGCTTGACTCGCATCGAGAGTTTGAAGGAGGAGAGTTTGTTATGTTCACGTCGCATTCCCCAATTGCCGATTGCGATATCGCATCAGAGCAAAGGGGAGGGGCCTTTTATTATTTATTTTCCCAATACCTGTTGGTAACTTTCTTTTATCGCATCAGGGAAAATCAATGGCTCATGGTTGTGCATCCTTTGTTATTGCGATATGCGATCTTGTGATCGTTTTATTGCAATAATAAAGGATTATTCGTTTTATTTTTAAGACCGTTTATTTCAAAAGGTTTCAAGATGTTTTGTTTATTTCCGAACCTTTAGAAGAGTGATGGATTAATACCAATTTAATCTAAAAGGGACCCATTTCAATTTATAATTTTCTAAAGTAAGATTTTTTGAAATGGGGGGTTGTTGTATAGTACAACAATTGACGATTCGCTGGAAGAAACAATTATCTCTGAAAAAGTTATTGGAATTTTTTGAACTTTGTTTACATAGATACCTTATCAAAAAGGAAAGTTCTAATATAACTAAGTATACACACATTCTGAATATAATAAGGGGATGTTTTTGCTAATTCTTTCTCTTGATAAAACTAAATACATTCTAAGTTTTGAATTGACCTTTATTGGTTGATAATGATAAAACAAAACACTTTTCCAACTTAGCCTTTTTAGTTGACTCCTTTGTCAGAGGTAGAGCCTCTGCTACCAGCAAACGTTCATATTTTCGACAGGGATACCTTTTAACCATTTGATTGTTCACGACCCCTTCCATCTCAGAGTATGATTAAAAGAATGAATTCAAAACATGTTTTTTCATATTTTGTATTTCTTTTCTTTTCCATTTTTGTAAGACAAAAAGCCATTGTCCTGGTTTGGTTGCCAGCTGATTTGACAATGCCATTCACTGGTTGTAATCTAATTGAACAAGCTGGCTCTTGATGAGACCCCTTGTCTTATAATTATAAGCCATTACCCTGTTTTTGTATGCAGTGTTGGTAATGTTAGTCAAATTATTTCCGAATGATCATGGTAAGCAGGCTTGTGATAAGACCCCTTATCTTAATATCAGATATTTTACAATTACACTCTGAGTAATCATATACTTGAATGAATGGGATGAACAATTTTCTCCTTAAGAGAAAATGGATGACAAGTTAAGAGTTGAGGATGCTAAGATTAAATCAGTCTCTGTTTTGATATTGGTAACCCTTTTGTGGCCAATTTGAAAACATTAAAATGATTTACAGTAGTTATAAATCTCGAGAGGATTTTCACAAAAATAAAATGGGGTTTTCAGAATGTTAACATACCTAATTTCCTAGAAATTGTTCCTTTTGTTTAAGATTTCTATTTTACAAAAGTAAATATTAAAAATACTTCTTCCGAGCAACATTTCAATATAGCAAAGGCCAATAGAAGCTATTTTACAACCTTATTTCCTAATGATCCTAAATATTGCAAATCCTACTGAATTTAAAAGAGAAGGGGTTACCTCCTCAATTGAAGAATTTCTTTAAGATGAGGCCATTAACAGGAAGAGAGTCCCACTTTCCTGATAGATCTTGTAATATGAAGGTTGAATGGCCTATCTTCTCGTTGATCTGAAATGGTCCAAGCCACATCTTTTGGAAGTTGGTGTGTTTAACTTTATCCTCATGTGCTTTGTCCCATTTTAGAACTAGATAACCAACCTGCAACTGTTTAGAACTAGACGAAGCTAAATCAAATGATAACTTGATTATTTGCTGATTTTATCATGAGTAATTTTGGCCTTTTCTCTTTCTTCCTCTAATTTTAAAATTTGATCATGTCTAAGTTGGATAGAAGAAGAGGGTCTTTCTTCAATAAACTGAACTAGGGTTAGAGAAGGAAGTGCTAAATTGGTCGGTAGTAATGCTTCTTTCCCGTAGACAAGGTTGAATGGGGAAGTACCTATAGAGGCCTTCTGCGTTATTCTATCAGCCCATAGTGCGAATACTAAAGATTTGTGCCAGTTTTTATGATTTTGTTCGATAGTTCGCTTAATGATTTTGAGTACATTTTTATTGGTAGATTCTGCTAGACCATTACCCTGGGGATATTAATTTGCAGAATATTTCAATTTAAATCCTCTTTTGATAGCAAACTCAAACATGGCATTTCGAGAAAAATAAGATGCATTATAAAAAACAAGAGCATTTGGGACACCAAACCTGGTAATAATGAACTGGTCTATGAATTCTATAATTCCTTCAGAGTTTGTTGTCTTTAATGGAATTGCTTCAACCCACTTGGTAAAGTAATCAGTAGCAGTAAGGATATACTTGTGTTGTTTGGAGGATTGTGGAGTTATCTCTCCAATGATGTCTAGTCCCCATTGTTCAAAAGGTTGATCGATATTAACTGGTTGCAAAGGAAAAGTTGGTTTGCTTTGTCTTCCACTAGAGACTTGACAACTTCGGCATTTCCTTACATACTCATGGGTATCTCTGAATAAGGTGGGCCAGTAATATCTAGCATGGATGATTTTATGAGTTGTTGTGTCAGCTCCAAAATGTCCTCCACCTGGTCCATCGTGTAGTTCCTGCAAAACCTTTTGTGCTTCAAGTTTCTCTAGGCATCTTAATAAAATTGAATCGTAGTTTTGCCTAAAAAGCACATCATCAATGATAACGAAGTATTTTGACTTTAATCTAATAGCCCGTTTGTTTTTATAAGAAAGAGTAGGAGGTGCATGCCCATTTTTCAAATAAAAGATTAAATCTGCATATTGAGATTCAGAATCGGTAATACTTATCTGGTTGATTTCTTCAATATGATATGTATCACCTGATTTGGGAATGTTGGATGCTCCTGCTAATAACCTGCAAAAACCTTGGCCTCTAACAATCTTTTCTGGCTTGATTTCCAATTCATATTCTTGAAGTGTTGTAACACAGTTTGCCCTTTTTTCATCTAATTCTCTTTGGATTAGTAATTCCCTTACTGCAGAAAAAGGAACTATTACTTTTGTATGGGCTTTTAGAAGGAAGGGCATGTAGTGTTTGATGGCTTTATACACAGCAAAGGCTTGTTTTTCAACTTCGGATTAATTTAGTTCTGCACCCTAAAAATTTGAGCTAAAGAATGAAATTGGTGCTTCCAAGTTGTGATCGTTGATTTGAGTGAGTACCACTGCATACGATAAATCGGACGCGATAGTGTACAATGTGAAATGATTAGAAAAATTAGGAGTGTTTAAAGCGGGGGCATTGATTATTGATTGCTTGATTAAATCAAATGCTTCTTTTTCCACAGTCCCCCATCTAAACACTGAATTTTTCTTAATCATTGTTTGTAATGGAAATGATATGAGAAATCGGGAAAAATCTTTTGACAAAGTTGATGTGACATAAAAATGACTGCATAGATTTTCTGTTATGAGGAAGTGGGATTTTAGAAATTTCTTTAATCCTGTCGGGATCAATATAAATACCATCTTTGGAAACAATAAAGCCTAAGAGCTTTCCTTGATCTAGAGCAAAGAAGGATTTTTTGGGATTGAGTGAAATACCATACCTTCTACAACGTTCAAAGATTTGATTCAAATCATGTAAATGGTTAGATCTCTTTTTAGAAAATACAGTGATATCATCTAAGTAGACGACTATTGTTTTGTTGATCAATCCTTTGAAAGCTATATCCATTGCTCTTTGGAATGTAGCTCCTGCGTTAATAAGTCCAAAAGGCATTTTTTGATAAGCGTAGGTTCCCCATTTTGTTCTGAAAGTAGTTTTGAGTCTGTCGTCAGGATGAACCAGAACTTGGTTATATCCTGAAAAACCATCTAGAAAGGACATTAGTTCAGAACCTGCTACTAAGTGGAGTATTTGGTCCATGGTAGGTAATGGGAAATTATCTTTTTGACTTGCCTTATTCAGATTTCTGAAATCAATACAAATCCTGATGTCACCATTCTTCTTCCTAATAGGCATATGTTGGAGACCCAGTTTGAGTGCCGAACAGGAAAAATAATCTTTGCTTTTAAGAGTTTATTGAGTTCTGATTTTATCTGACTCTCTAAGTTTGGATGTATTTTCCTCAATTTTTGTTGAACTAGTTTTTGTTTAGGCAGCATTGGAATGGTATGTTGTATGATAGATGTATCATATGTTTTTAAATCATCATACTTCTAAGCGAAGACATGTTTATTTTTTCTTAATAATCTAATAAATGTTGTTCTTTCCTGTTCAGAAAGTCCTAATCCTAAATTGATATTTTGAGGGTTCTGCTCAGTACCAAGATTTATCAATTCAAACCTTAAGGTAGAACTTTGGAGTTTTGAATTGGTTACATGTTTGAACCTGTCTTTAATGTCATAGAGATCTTCAAGTTTAACCACAGGTTTTGCTATGGAGTTTTCCTCATGCTTTTCTTTCATCTGAAGATCATGATCACTTTCATCAATGATCTGATCGTTGTAGGATTTGTCGCAAGTTAAGAAATGTATAATGTCTTCATCGTGGTTGAATACTCTCCAATTGGTGATATTGTCGGGGATTGATGGCCTAAAGATCAACTCTACTGAAAATCTATCTAGACTAAAATCTTCAGAAGGCAGGAGTTCAGAAGCAACATTGGCCAAGAGGTCCGCTGCTGCATTCTGGGATCTGGGAATAGGTGAAATATTGAATGCTAAGAAATGAGATAAAATTTCCTGGACTAAAGATTGGTAGTGTTTGAGGTGATTAGAGAGACAATGGATTGTATTTCGAACTTGTTTTATAACAATCTCTGAATCGCTGAACTCAGGTATATCAGCGATTAAGATATCAATTCTTTGAACCACTCGTGGATCAGCCGATAACCTGATTGTAACAGAGTTTATTTCCCCTAAAACCTAGACTTTAGTTCTATCTAACTGCACAATGTGAATTGAGGACTTCTGGGGTTCTATGTTCAGTTTAGAACAAACTGAAGCTGGCATTATATTGGATGATGCCCCACAGTCAATCAAGAAGTTATGTAGATTTCGATTGTAGATTCCGTACGTTAAGAGGAAAGGAGGGGTATGGAAATTTGATCTGTCTCCAATTAGAATTGTATAAGTTGCCTCAACTCTACCAGAAGGTGGTTGTCCTGAATCACTTGCGGCTTTAGTACTGGGAAGAGGCGAAGAAGGAAGTGCATTAAGTTCTTTGAGAAGCAATTTTTGTTGATGTTTTAATTTGCTGAGTTCAAACATGGTGATGTTTGCCTTAGTATTTTTCATATCATCAACAATATTATAGTCCATTGAATCTGATACTACCAACGTCTTAGATGATGTAGGTATATTGGAGGATGACGGTTGATTTTGAGGTACTGTTGCAGCTGGATTCCTTGTGGGTACCTTTTCCTTTATAGTATTGGTACCTGCACTCCTTTTCTTTGAACTTGCCTGGACAGGTTCAAGAGTACTTTTGCTCCTGGTAGTCACAGGAAAGGCTTCTTGTTCAGCTTCGGTATCGGAGTTAGGCAATATGAAGTCCCACATTCCATGCCATTCAATGACTTCTTCTTCTTCGAATTCATCGGATGGTGCAATTGTTTCTTTTTCTTCTTCTTCCTCAGGATCTGAATCTGCATAGGATATAACATTTGGAGGCTTTGACTCAGGTTTCTTAAAATTCCTATAAGGTTTCTTCGTTGAGGACTCTGCTACTTGCTTTTTAATTTCAACCATTTAATTTGACATGGTTTTGAGGACTTTTGGAAGGCCCTCCATATCGTATGGATCTTTTGTGATTTTCTTCTTTGAATCATCCTTGAAAGACACTTTTTTGGATTTTCTTTCCTCGAGAGCAGCTTTCTTTTCCAAAGCGATTACACGTTTTTCGACAGCAAGGGCTTCTTTCATGTTTTCGGCCAATGTAGGTTTTTTAGCCCTATCTACAAAAATGGCTATATTTGAAGGTAACGCTGTAATGTACCACTCGCTTCTAATTTGTTCACTTGGCTCGTCATCGGTAGCGATTTTATTCAAGAGTTTGTTAAATCGGGAGTTAAACTCCTTAATGGGTTCTCTTGACTCAATCCTCAGATTGCAAAGGTCATTAATGAGTGTGGCCAAGGATCTATCATTGCCATATCCGGTAAGAAACTGTTCCTGAAAGATATTCCAACTGGTAATGGATCCAGAGGGCAAGGAAAATACCAAGACCCTGCTGATCCTTGTAATGTGTAGGGGAAAAGTCTAACTACAACATCTTCTTCTGTTTCTCCCTTCAAATTAACTGACAACATGAAATTATTTATGTGTTCCTCAGCTAATGTTCCACTATATGGATTAAACGTTGGTAACCATTTCTCAGGATAATCAGGTAACGGATGTAAAGGCGCAGGCATAGTGACTGCACCAAGACTTCTCCATGGGGTCTGAGCCATTTTGGGAGTACCGACGATTGACTGTGGTGTTCCAGGTGCTTGGGGAGGAGGTGGAAATGAAGACTGAAAAGATTGTGATGTTGAAGGTGAAGTCCCCTGGTGAACAATGATATGTAATGGTGAAGTGGGTTTTTGACTTTGCACTAGAGATGATGAGATGGAAGATGATGGACAAAAGGTTTCACTACCAGAACCTTCAGTGTTCTTTTTAATCCTTTTCCTTTGGTGTAAAGGTAACTCAAGTGGTTCAATACCGAGTTTTTCACTTTGAAGTCTGGTGAGATGATGAGGTAGGCGGAATTGCGAAGTATGACAGCCTTGTGATACTTCAGATCTAGGAGGTGAAATGGACAAGCCTTGAAGTTTCTGGATGATAGACTAAACTTCAGGGGACTCCGGACTTAAACGTTCTGAAGTATGATGGGTTTGAGTAGTGGTAGTTGATCCTTCTTCTTCTCGTCTGGATGCTGGTATTTCAGAGTGCAAACGAGAGGCCCGAGGAGAAGTGGAGGGTGATTTACTCTGTGAATGGTCTGCAGGTTTTGACTTACTCGCCATTCATAGTGGATGGCCCTCCTTCTAGCTCCAGAAATGTTGATGCCCCGAAAATCGTTACATCAACATCGGGGGATAACCACCCGGTCCGGACCTTAATACAGCTCCTTTTTTGTTTGGGATCGTGGCTCCGACTGGATATAATGGGACCAGTTTCCCAGTAATGAATAAAAGGGGGTGAATGAATGATTGGTTTTCTAATAAGTGATAATAAATGGAGGACTTATTCTATGAACGAAAACATAAATAACTATTTTATCCCGGGAAGCTTCTATTCTTTAAGTGCAACGTTTAATAATCTATGTTTGCTGATAGGCATATAGATGACACTATGCAATAAACAAAGACATTCATTTAAATGATAATTGCTTCGTTCAAATAGTTGAACGAGGTAATTGATAAAACAATATTACACTTCTCTTTTATATTACCGATACATGCATGATTGAAAGAGTAGCAAACTATAAACATCCAATAGTGGAAAGTATAAAGCCTACTGTTTAAAGCACATTCACATATTCAATAATAGCAAAATGACCAAACAACAATTAACATAAAAGGAATAAATTCAGACATAGATAATAGTACCATATGAGTTGTGGATTATTCCCTACACCAATCGCAATTTGAATTCCTTGTTCCGATTCAGAAATACTTTTAAATAAAGGCAATGGTGCACATTCACATCAAAGCTTCATTATCAAAATTTGGAAAGATTGGTCCAGTATTCATAAAAGAATATGCGTGAAGTACAGTAGTGCAACTTCAGGCTTAAGTCATATACAAAAACTTACGACCCTTTCTAAATACATGAAAGGGTCTATAAATACTAAACTAAGCTAACAAACTACAAAATTAAAATGCTACTAAATTGGTATAATCCGATCTTAAATATCTCCCCCATAGTGATCTGGTAATCGACAACGATGATTCATCCTTCTGGTTGTTTTCCCTTCGTCCTAAGTTGGCATATCGCCAGCATTGGCTCCACTTCTTAAGGGTGGCTGAGACGAGAATTTATTTGAGCAGCATAGGTGGCATCATGTATATCAGGATTAATACACCTGATTGCATCCATCAGGAATTTGAGGGCGGCTCTCTGACTGTATGGTTTTACTAGGAACAACCAATAGGCGTCCCAAGTTAAAATTTTAATCCCTGAGATCAATCTCCCATTCTTTTCTAGCTCTTGGTTACATGACTAGTCCAATGTCTTGGCCGATAATAGTTTACCTGGTGTACATTGAGAAATCATGTTAGATAAATAGAGAGTATTATTGATCAAGTCAATTAAATTGCTCGTAGATAACTTGCATCTAGAAACAGCTCTCTCTGCTTTCATTAATTGGGACTACCACTCTGTGAATAGGATTTCTTTATGGGATTCTAAGATTTTGGGTAAGTTTGCCGCCTTTCCCTCATTAGAGTCCTGCCAAGTAAGAAAATCTATCAAAGTGTCTTCGGCTTACTCTAAATCCTACCCGGCATCGACTGACTTATCTATTATAGATGTTGTTATGTTGCATAAAGGTTCAACTTGGGCGATTTCATGAAATAACAACCTTATTTGTGTTATTAATGCCTTGTTAATTTGCATTTCCTCTGCTCTGAACTCGGAAGGCTGGGGAAGACTCTTGAACCTTTCTATTTGAGCTGATAATTGAGCAATTTTCTCATCTTTTGTCTTTTCCATCTGTTCATTCATTGCCTTAAACTTTGATAATGCTTCCGATAGTTCCTTTTGTCTCTGGATTGCTCTTGAATCGATCCTCTGCTTCTCTTCATGCAACTGTTTGTTTAGCTGGTTGTTTCACTGTTGTTGTCTGGATAGTTGCTGTTGTAGCTGTTCTGACTTCTGCTGCTCTTCTGATAGCTGTGCTTGTAATGAAGCGATCGCTTGATCCTTTTCCTTCAACAAATTTCTTACCTCTGATGCCTTATCCATGGTGGATGTCGAATAGGCACCCGCATATTGTGATAACTTTGTCAGGTCATCGGAGGGGTCGAATTCTTCTCTCCATACCACATTGGCTGTTATTGTTTGTTCAGGGAACAGAGAAGGTTGATCAATCCTTCTCCTTTTCCGTTGTCGCTTTATTACAACCCTGTGTTTTGGGCTATAGAAAACATCTAGTGGAGGAATGTCCTCCACCTGCAAAATAATTTGATCAGAAGGATTCTTCAGAATTATTTCTACTACTGTAGTTTGGGGTAGACCGCTAGTTCCTTTGCTTGGAATCTCCTTTGATGCTGTATCTTGTGTATCAGAAGCTTTGGATGTTTCGGCGTCCGTTGAGGTCTCAAGATTGCCTATAATTGTATTAAATTGTTGCCATTATTCAAGAAATCTTGGGTCCACTTAAGTATCAACATTCATTTCTTTACTGCTCTACTCCTGCTACCTTTTCTGTTCTTCTTCCCTTATTCTCTCCTGTTCTTATCTCTGTGCCTCTTGTTCTTTCCTTTGTGCCTCTTCCTGTTCTTTTCTTTGTGCCTCTTCCTGTTCTAACCTCCAGAGTTCCTCTCGCTCTCTTCTCTGGACTTCTTCATAGATTGTGGATGTAGCAGGAGGTTCACTAGTAAGCTTCTGCTCAGGCTCGCTTGACTGAATCATCGGGGTAGTAGATAACAAATCTAGAGGTAGAGTTTGCAACCTCTGTTCTCTAAGTTTGTTAAATT
This sequence comes from Pinus taeda, assembly GCA_000404065.3. Classification (NCBI taxonomy): domain Eukaryota; kingdom Viridiplantae; phylum Streptophyta; class Pinopsida; order Pinales; family Pinaceae; genus Pinus; species Pinus taeda. Next base: position 13,196 of record APFE031535370.1, on the reverse strand, counting down.
CTACTAACCCGTCATCATGGTATCTCATTCTGGCTAGCTGTTGTACCTGTAAGATTGACTCGGTGGAGGAGAACAGGTCATCAAACTCATCTTCCTTGTGCTCGAATTTAGTAAGCTTGGCTTGATCTAGGGCATTATAGATGACTTTCTTTGGGTCGAAACGTCTATTAGGCAGAGTGGCGAGACTTAGGACGTTAATTTTTTCTGCCTCTTTCTCTGCATGTTTATAATCATGTAGAGTATAGACGCGACACCTAAGAGGAAAAGGAGGCCAAACTTTCTTCTTTGAATTTCTGAGAGTTTTCGTGGCTGACGCAGTTGTAAGTTGATATGCTATTTCGCGAGTTAATAGCTTGTCTGGTATGTACAAGGGGAGGACATGAGGTCTGGCCTGACTGCCAAAAACTCTTACATAGGTGAATTTTTCTTCTCCAAACTAGGTTCCTAGGGATGTCAAGTCAATCTCAGCCTGAGAGGAGATCTTAGGGGCAGGTTTATCAAAAATTGCATAGTAAAGAGGTAGCATGAATCCATTGCAGACTTGATATAAATGGTATTTATAATGAGCTTTCCATAGTTTCTGGTGGTAGATATGAATAGGCATAGGGTCCTGTGGAGTCCATCTCCACCCTAACACAAGAAACTCATAATTGAAACAGAGGGTATCCAAAATATAGGCACTAAAATAAAATGGAGGGATGAACCTATCAGTAACACGGGATTTGTTTCTGAATTCAAGAATAGTCGTAGCCAACTTATCCAATAATTTAGTCCCCCAATCCATGATTTCACTATTACATGTCGCTTCCATCAAAGGAACCATTTCTATGGAAAATTTTGAAGAATCACGTAATCCCCACAATTGACACATCATTACTCTAGCATAACAATACGGAGAGCATAAGGAGCTGACAGAGTACTTACCTGAAGACTCATGTTTGTGTTTTGCCGGGTTCTGTCTCCATTCTCGTATAGGCGCTGACTCGGTCTCATTCTCATCTCGAAACTTCTCCAGAAATGCTTTATTGTACTTCTTCTCTGGCTCGGGCAAATGGTAGATTTGTCTAAAATCGTTGGGCTGAAATGAACCAAATACTCTTCCATCAACAGTGCAGAATGTTCTGTCCGTAATTGGAATTTCCTCAATTGGCCATCTCACCACATCCGTATACGGAAGAATTTGCTCTCGAGTTGCTATCCTATGCAGGTAGGAATCAACCAAATTTTTTAAAGTAGCATCATATTTTCGGCTTGAACCTGCTGAAGCTTGTACCAATGTTTGCTGAGGTTCCTTGGCTTCTACCAGGTTGTAAATATTTTGCCAAGTAGTGCTGCCAAGGCCGAGACATGTTATCTGAGATTAATCCCTTCTTGCTTGGTCCTGGATCGGTGGCATGTTGTCTTGTTACCATAGAAGCCGAAGGCATTCTAGACTTCTTAGATTTCTTTCCCATTTGGTCTGGAATCGTTACTGTGGAAAAACTCTGCGCAAGAGAAAAATGAACGTAATGCAGAGAAAAGACGGCGAAAACCAAGTATGAGGGAATTGTGTCAATCAATGAATAATGGAAGATTTATCATAAGGCTCTCACGGATACAATCTCTGAAAGGATTTAGGCATAACTGCTCATTAATTAGCCGTTAAAACCTGTCAATAATTTAAATGCTCATTATATCCTTTATTTTCCGAATAATGGTTTAAGCGTGGATTTGATTTTTTGGCGGTTGGATGCGAGCGAATCTCTATCGAGAAGAGAAAAGGCTTTCAATGATAATTAATATATAATATAGCGAAATCATATTGATCCTTTTCGAAAGTCGCGCCTGGATTCATCGCAATCGACAATTGGAGGAAGCCTTGGGGCAATTTGTTTAAGCATTATGGAATCCCCGATCGCCGATAGCGATACCGCTTGACTCGCATCGAGAGTTTGAAAGAGGAGAGTTTGTTATGTTCACGTCGCATTCCCTGATTGCCGATTGCGATATCGCACGAAGCAAAGGGGAGGGGCCTTTTATTATTTATTTTCCCGATACCCGTTGGTCACTTGCTTTTATCGCATCGAGGAAAATCAGTGGGTCATGGTTGTGCATCCTTTTTTATTGCGATATGCGATCTTGCGATCGCTTTATCGCAATAATAAAGGATTATTCGTTTTATTTTTAAGACCAGTTATTTCAAAAGGTTTCAAGATGTTTTGTTTATTTCCGAACCTTTAGAAGAGTGATTGATTAATACCAATTTAATCTAAAAGGGACCCATTTCAATTTATAATTTTCTAAAGTAAGATTTTTTGAAATGGGGGGTTGTTGTATAGCACAACATGTCCCAAAAACATAACTTACATCACAAGAGATTTTCATAGATTCTCTAATCCATGAAATTAGGACCTTATCATTATGTATAACAAAATGTCCAATGGCAAGCATGTGTTACGATATGCGGCTTTGTTGGTGGGTTATATAACTAAGAAACATGTATAAAGTGAGAAGTCCTCCATTTAGCCCTTTAAAACATAGATTTGAACATAAAAACCATCTTGATTTCCTTGAAACATTATATAGGGTAAATTTTCCATCTTTAGGGCTCATATCATGGTTTGGAATCCTATAAATGATTTTAAACTTAAAAATAATAGATAAGTAAAAATAACTAGTTAGAACCCTAAAGCATGGCCTAGGGCACAATAACCACCCATATTTATTTTAATCCAAAAATATTGTTTCGATAGTCCTTCCACAAGGCAAAGTTTAAATCTCTAGGCATTGTATATTTATTCAAGGCCAAATAAAAGAAATTTAGGGATAAAATCTAAGGGAAAGGTTTTAAATGTATGGTCACCCATCATGCATGAAATTGGGACCAATCATTATAAATTATTATATTATAATTTATATATTTTTTTATTACTATATTTATAATATAATTATATATAGTTTGATACATTTAAAGAAATATAAATATCTATACATACATACATCATTTTTCATTCAAATACATAAACACTAATATAATTTCTAGTTCTAATAATTAATAGTTTTTAAATGTTATATATTAATTTTAGATGGAAAACTTGAATTACACATCTCCTTTTTATAGCTTTTGTCACTTGGACTTTTATTTTTTATTAAAGGTGTAGGTATCACTTATGACTTTTATTTATTTATTAAATGTGTAGTTTAAATTATGGACAAAAATGATTTTTTTCCAATATTATTTTTTATTGTTAATTTTTATTGAAAACCAACTTATATTTTTATAAATTCAAATTTAAGAGTTTTAATTTATAGAATTCAAGTTTTTAGGGTGTTGAATCCTTTTATGCATTCACATAGATTATGGGGAAAATACTCTTTTATCTATAAATTAAACTATACCGTTTATTAAATACAACTTCTCAATAGAATTTGTAAGTTTATGGACTTTATTTTTTAATCATTTATTTATTAAATGTCACTTGTCAATAGAGTTACACTAAGAGCAATCCTCTTCCCCTAGACTTTTATTTATTTATTAAACATTTCTTGCTAATAGAGTTTATTAGTTCGACTTTATTTCTTCATCTTTAGTTTTAATGATGGAATAAGATTGATGTAAGATCATTTTTTAATTTAATTATTTTTTTTTTTTTTTACTTTTAAACCTGAAATTTGATAGCTTCACAAATACAATTTATATTTAATTTAAAAAAAAGGTTTTTGTTTATAATACATTACAATTGAAAATCAATTTAATTTATTTTAAATTAATAATTCCATCTTGTTATATTAATTGGAATTGGAATTAATTTATTTAAAACATTTTACATAATATTATTAAGATAATATTCTAATTAAACATTTAGAATTGAAGTTAATTTAACTCGATTACAATTGAAGTTTAATTAGCTTGATTTTTAGTTTGAAATATATAATAAGTTTACCCCTTCTGCTCATATTGAGAGGCATAAAACTCTATTAATTAAATTTTAATATTTCTATCGATTATTTTTTCCGATATCAATTTCATATATATAATACTTATATTATTAAATTCGCATTTCGTAAAATATAGTTAAAATCCTACGAAAAAATCCATGTCGCAGACTCATTAAATACTTAAGGCATAAGCGTACGCAACATCAACATACACTAGAACATGCTTCTATTTCTTATACAGAACAGTTAAATACTAAGGCCTTCCAGCCTTCGAAACGAGCTCACGCTATCACCAACAGATATATATCACACCCAGTTTTTCCTCACCAACAGATATATATCACACCCTATCACAGATATATATCACACCCTATCACATTAGACGCATTAGATAGGAAGGATCGATCAGATCTTCTCCTTATTTTTTTTCCAAAAAACTCTCCAAAATCAATAGGAAATCTATCGAGACATATCGCTTTAAATCCACATTAATTCCATTTTAAAACAGATTTCCCTTATTTTCTCCTTCGATTCAGCTTCTCTGATATGAGCCATGAGGCACCTCCAACTCACTCACACTAATATTCAATTATATATCGTCATTGCTCGCATTTATAATTGGTGGCAGAATTGTATGTCGCGACATCATCAATTTCATTCTTAGCTTATTAGCATAATCGTTAACATGGTGGCCTCCAAGTTCGATTTCATCTTCTTGATCATCCTCTCACTGCAACTCTCTGCTGCACTATTGTTGTGTAATGGAATGTCTATGACCCTTCACAGGAGGTGGTCTTTGAGAGGAGGGATGAGAGTGAAAGAGCCTCTCTACTATAACGTCAGCGAGTACGAGTATTACATGGAATTATCTGTGGGCACTCCTCCGCAGAATTTACCGGTGACCATGGACACTGGCAGTAGTGTGGTGTGGGCAGCCTGCACCCCGAACTGTACTCTGGATCCATACCTGTGCTCTGGATCCATCACCGTTTTTCTTCCCAACAAGTCATCCTCTGCTCTTCCTGTACAGTGTGCAGATCCAAAGTGCAGAGATGTGTGTAAAGAAGGGGGCTGGACCTGGACGACTTGCCCAGACAAGTGCTCTGGCAAGTGTCCAGACTATTTTCTCACTTATGGCTCGGGAAGTTCGGTCGGGCATCTACTCACTGACACCTTGAGTTTGCCCTCAGGAAGTGGAAAAATAACTAACTTTACATTCGGATGCTCAGTGGCTTCCGACGGGAGTAATGGTATTGCAGGATTTGGCAAAGGAAATTTGTCTCTGCCTTCTCAGCTTAGTGCTAGCATTGGCGATAAATTCGCGTATTGCCTCAACGATCAAAACACGGGCAGCATGGTAGTGCTGGGTGACAAGGCAGTTCGCACTAATATGACTTTGAAATACACTCCCTTTCTAACTAACTCCAAACAATCTTATCAACCATACAAGGAATTATATTACCTTGGTCTAAAAGGAGTGAGTATTGGTGGAAAATCTTTAACGCTTCCCTCCAATGTATCCACAATTGACATTAAGGGCAACGGTGGAACTGTCATAGATTCGGGCACTACTTACACTCTCTTTCCCCAAGAAGTCTCTGACCAGATTGCAGCTGAATTTGCTTCGCAGATTGCATATCCTAGTGTTAAAGGTAAAGTTGAAGGTTTTGAAGGTTTTGGACCGTGTTACAATGTATCTGGTGTGGCCAATGCCAATATTAAATTCCCTGAGTTTGCGTTCCATTTTGGTGGTAGCTCAGACATGGTACTCCCTCAGGGAAATGTTTTCATGCAGGTGAAGTCAGACATTTACTGCTCCACATTGCAGGGATACAGTGACAGTGGTAATTTTAGTGATGGACCTGCTGTTATTCTAGGAAGCTATCAGCAAAGGAATCTGTATATATTATATGACAGGGAGATGAATCGTTTGGGCTTCACTCAACAGGCGTGCTAGAAATTCTTCTGACCCATTAATAGCCTGCTGTTACGCTGCTATTATCCTATTCATATATAGCTTATCTATTTTCTCTTGATCTTTATATAGTGAAGCTGTTTCCTCTTCATTCATATACATCTATTCTATGTATTTCCTCTTGATCCATCCATATATAGAGTGGCTAGGTATTTCCTCTTGATGCATGTTTTTTTCATGGTTTATCTATATATATCGTGTCTAGGTATTTCCTCTTGATCCATGTTTTTTTCATGGTTTATCCAACATCTTGAATAATAATCTCAATAAATTTCTCAAATTTTAGTGGTTTTACATATAGTGTAGTGATTTCGGTGGTTTTACATATATGGAAGCCATTTATGAAGATCTAGTCTTCTCATTTACTTTTATAATATAGTTTGTAAAATTATAGTGGAAAGAACAGATTTCATTTTACCAAAAAAATATAGAAACTTTACAAATAGAGGCAAAGGATATTTTTACCGCTAAAAAAGGAATTTCCTTAAAGAAATACAAAATGTATATAAATTATAAATTATTAGTATGTTTTAGGTACTATATCACACATGATTTTGATTTTCCAACATTACTATGTTAAACATTTATGAAAATGTTCTCTAATTTAAAAGTTATTAAATATTAATTAATTTAAATTAAGAATAATAACTGACAAGAAGTTCACTAGGAGTTGATAATTTATTCTTTTCAAGCGTGTGCAAGACTCTAAGTGGTTCCTTCTTAGAAAGGCCAACTATTAGAATCACATCTATAGGTATTAGTGTGTGTGCCTTAAGCGATTCTAGAAATGTAATGTCCCAATTTCCTATAAGCATGTGGCATTTGTCCAATCTACTCTTTCCAGTGACCCAAATGGTGTTGATTGCCTTCCTCTTTTATCAAAGTGGTGGAAAACAAATGTAGTCTCATCCCTTACTTACAACCATAAGGCTTGAATTTTCAATATCCATTCATTTTATTTGTAAAGGTGAATGTTCTTCTTGGCTTTCTCTAATTATTGTAATGCATTCTTTTGTTGATATGATATGTGGCCCTAACCTTCCTCATTGAGCCAATGTTGAAGCTTAGACTCTAGTTCTAAAAAGGCATTGAATTTCTCTCTTCTTCCTTTTTTTGTTCCAAGAGATCAACACATCATTTTGAGATTTGCAACGAATTGGAGGGGATGGAATTCTTTTGAGAATGGATCCTTAGGTCTTTAGCTCCCCTTGGTCACTTCATAAATCAAGAGGGGCCCTTAAAATGTTGAGTTTAATTTGAAGGCATTGAGGGGTTATCCCAAGAAGGGGCTAGTTCTAGCACTATGGGACTATGGTTTGAATCCCTTATGGATAAAACCCACTACCAAGAAAGGTTTAGAGATAAGAAACATTTGAAGTCTTTTTTCCCACCCCTACCTCCCTTATATGCATATTTCTCAACCCATTATTATATATATTTTCCATCTCTATTGTAAATACAAAGGTTCTAGTCATATTGAAAATAAAATAAAAATTATTTTTTGATGAACTTATTGAAGAACCCCATGGTTACTATGAAGTTTCATACTCTTATACTTTGAGGATTTTCTCTTATGTGTCTTAAAATTAAGGAAAATAAAAGAAAATTATCATATACAGATATGTTTTATAATGAAATTTGTTCTATATAATTGAAACTAAAGTATTTAAATAGTATGATTAATGATAAATAATTATTTAAAAGAAATTAAATTGCATAATTAGAGTATATTAGTTTCATATATAATAATGGTAGGATCTATATAAATTGACTAAACCCTTCCATAAAATCACAAAAGAAGATATTTGGTAGATTAAGTGATATTTATATCTTTATATTTTATGTATAAGCAATTATTGTCATGTACTTTTTTCCATGGAAAAAATAATAGAAATTTTATTCATCAAGAGCAAACTCAAATGGTAGATGTCTAGAGATTATTCAAATTTTACCTTTACAAAGGTGTAGTTTCAATAAGAAAATATTCACTTGCAAATTTGGAATTCCAAAGTTATTTTTCAAACAATTCTATACTTGGATCTATGACTAACTATAAATAAGTATATAGATAAATTAAATTACATAATTAGAGCATGAATGTAACAAAAATATATATTTTCAATAGGATCTACCTAACTAAATGGATGAAACCGTTCAATAAAATGATAAAAGGGAAGAAAAAGTTAGTAAATAATTCATATTTTATTCTAATACATTTATGTATAAAAAATACAACATGTACTTGTTTTTCAGGGAAATAACTTAGCAATTTTTATCTATAAAAACGAAATTGAGAGAGTATTCAGATTTAACCTTTATAGACTTGTAGCTTTAGTTAGAAAACTATCACCTACAATTCCAAAGTTATTTTTCAAACAATTTTATAATATGATATATGGAATTGAAGCAATATATATAGTTCTCACAAAAAATTTCAAGAAAATATATACTCGTGTGGAAAAAATTAGTTTCTTTTCCAATAAGAACTTAATCTAGATATAGATGAAGATAGATTGATCAAAATGCTCTAAGTGATCAAAAGAGACTTAAAACTAAGGAGCATGAACATATTCAAAGGCTTGTCTAGTTTTTTGTGAATGCTCTTCCAAACCCCAATTTCCCTCTATTCTTAAATATCATAGTTACTTCATAGTTCATGTCCCTATAAACATGTGAGAAGGAAATGTGAGAGAAGAATTATTTCTATAGAAATTTGATACAATTCTAACTACTCAATAAATTTAATCTAAAATAAAGAGACAAAATTCTACTCTATTGATTTGCAAAATGAAATTCACAATTTAGAACAAGATGCATAGACATGCAATAAGCAAGACCAAAAATACACAATGATTTCTAGGGGAACCCAACCCAGAAAACCCCCTCAAGCCTTTTTGCCTTAATCAATTGAATTGAGAATGTATTACAATTTCTAGCTCTAGCTCTCATCTCAACCTATAAAATAATAACTATTCTCCTCCTCAATGAATAATTTCTTGCCAACACTTAGCCAAATCTTTTCTTACCAAGGCTCTGATTTCCTTGCAAAATTATTGAAGAAAATAGCCCTATACTTTGGGAATTTCCTCCAAAATTTATTCCACAATTCCCAAGGATTGATCATTGATTGCATGCAACACTTGTACACTCAAGACTAGTCTACAACTAATGTTACACTCCCTTGTCATCTCCACTTCAGCTAAGGAACTCAAATTCTCTACATGCACTAGCTATTTTAGGCTAATTGATTAGTTAACTAAAAAATCTCTAAGTTAGACTGCTAGCCCACTGTACAACTGACCTTCAACTTACTCTAACAATAATTAGAGGTGAGTTAACTGAATACAACTAAAAATAACTAATCTAGATTACTAAAATTTAGCAATCACACAAATAAATTTACTGAGTAAACTTGGCGACAAAATCCATGTCACACTCCAAAATTCATGTCACACTCCTTGACATCTTCGAGGTTGTTGATGATGTGGAAATTCAATTTACTCAACTTGACTAAGGATAAAGTCAAATTGAGCCTTTCTTGCTACATTTTTTCAACACTCCCTCTTAGAAAGAAAGGGATTTTCCATCACTCTTCATAATCCCTTTGTCAATATGTTAGCATCTTGCTCCTGAGCTGTAATGTATTATAGCAAAATAATTCTCTTATGCGCACAATCCCGCAAATGATGATACCATATATCAATGTGCTTGGACCTATCATGAAATACCAGATTCTGAGAGAGCTTAATGCGACTTTGATTATCACAATATACCAATGTTGGATCCATGTCCTAAGTAAATAGTCCCACAAGTATTTTCCTTATCCATATTGCTTCACACATTGCTTGATTTGCAACCATGTATTCAACTTCTGCTAAGCTGAGCTCTACGCACCTATAATTCCTGTTGTATGAGGAAATAGTTGTGAATCCAACACTGAAGATAGCACTGATGTAATTTTCCTATCGGATGGACTTTCTTCCCAATCTACATCAGGGAAGACTTGTAGCTTCACTCCCTTTATTTGATTGTACCATAATCCATATAAGGTAATGCCTCTAAGGCACCGTAACACATGATTTTCTCCCTTCCAATATAATTTGATAATACTCACCATAGTTTAGCTAAGTTGGTTGACTACATAGCATATGTCAGGTTGTGTGTTCACAAGATACATTAATGAACCCATAAGCTACCTATAAATGGTAGCATCAACTTCCTCATTTGAACAAGCATAGCCCTTCCTACACTTTGTAGCTAGAGGTGTGTCCACGGGCTTACAATTATCCGTGTGAAATCTCTAAAGTATCTCGATAGCATATTTTCCTTTAGGCACAAAAAAATCACCATCATCCTGCCATACATCCATCCCAAGGAAGTAACACATGAGGACCATGTCTTTCATCTCAGATTCCCTAGCAAGGTCCTCTTTGCAAGAGAGGATCAGCTCATCCTCATCAATCACTATTAAATCATCAACATACAAAACAAAATTAAGAAACTTACCATTTATGAGAGTATGATAGAGGTTCACATCTAGTTCGCTTTTGGTGAAGCCCAATTCTATGAGATAACTATCAATCTGAGTGTACCATGCTCATGATACCTTTTTGAGACCATACAATGCTCTCTTCAGTTTTCACACATGTGATCCTTGATTGTATATCTCAAATCATTTTGGCTACTCTATGTAAATGTCCTCCTCAATAGCATCATTAAGAAATGCAAACTTCACATCCATCTCGTGGAGTTTCCATGCCATATGCATAGCCAATGCTACAATGGATCTGATTGAGGAATATCTTGCAACTGGTGGAATCGTTTCCTCATACTACACTCCCTCTTTCTTAGAGAATACTTTGGCCACAAATCTATCCTGCCATTTATCGATGCTCCTATTCACTGCATGCTTCACTTTCTAGATCCATATTGAACCAACCACTAATTTCCGTTCTTGCCTTGGCACCACCTCCCATACACTATTCCTCATGATGGATTTGTATTCTTCCACCATGGCATCAACCCAAACAGATTGAGCAATTGCTTCCTCAAATGAGAAGGCTTTGTCTCAATGAGTTATGTCATGAGATCCATGTACCTAGTTTAGCTAGTAAGTGACCTCCTCTACCTACACTATGATGTGGGGGCTTCGAATATTTCTTGTGCACCCTACAAGAATATATCATCTTCTCTGGTTCTCTTTCCCTCTTCTCTAAAATATTTTGGTTGAGTGGGTAACTCCCAAACATATTTTCAAGGATACAAGGAAAACTATTACCTTGGTCTACAAGGAGTGAGTATTGGTGGAAAATCTTTAACACTTCCCTCCAATGTATCCACAATTGAAATTAATGGCAACGATGGAACTATGATAGATTCCGACACTACTTACACTCAACTTCCCCAAGAAGTCTTTGACTAGATTGCAACTGAATTTGTTTCGCACATTGCATATCCTAGTGTTAAAAGTGAAGTTGAAGGTTATGGACCATGTTACAATGTATCTAGTGTGGCCAATCCCAATATTAAATTCCCTGAGTTTGCATTCCATTTTGGTGGTAGCTTAGACATGGTACTCCCTTAGGGAAATGTTTTCATGCAGGTGGAGTCAGACATTTACTGCTCCACATTTGAGGGATATAATGATACTTTTCCTAACACCCGTAATGGAGCTGTTGTTATTCTAGGAAGCTATCAGTAGAGGAATTTGTATATATTGTATGACAGGGAGATGAATCATTTTGGCTTCACTCAACAGGCATGCTAAAAATTCTTCTGATCCATTAATGGCATGATGTTACACTATTAAGATCCTATTTGAATATAGTTTATCATATATAGTTTATGTATTTTCTCTTGCTTTATATATATTCAAGGTGTTTCCTCTTCATTCATATATATCCATTCTATGTATTTCCTCTAGATCCATCCATATATATAGTGTCTAGGTATTTCCTCTTGATGCATGCTTTTTTCATCGTTTATCTATATGTATATAGTGTCTCGATATTTCCTCTTGATCCTTGCTTCTTTCATGGTTTATCCAACATTTTCAATAAGAATCTCAATAAACTTCTCAAATTTCAGTGGTTTTACATATAGTGAAGTGATTTATGAAGATCTAGTCTTCTCATTTATTTTATAGTATAATTTGCAAAGTTCTAGTGGTGTCCAAGTTCGATTTCATCTTCTTGATCATCCTCTCACTGCAACTCTCTGTTGCACTATTGTTGTGTAATGGAATGTCTATGACCCTTCATGCCAAGTCTTTGAGAGGAGGGATGAGAGTGAAGGAGCCTCTCTACTAAAACGCCAACACCTACGAGTATTACATGGAATTATCTATGGGCACTCATCCGTAGGATTTACTAGTGGTCATGGATAGTGGCAATAGTGCGGTGTGGGCAGCCTGCACCCCGACTTATACATGTACTCTGGATCCATCACCATTTTTCTTCCCAGCAAGTCATTGTCTGCCCTTCCTATACATTGTGCAGATCCAAAATGCAGAGATGCGTGTGAAGAAGGGGGCATCTTGAGGACTTGCCCAGACAAGTGCTATGGAAAGTGTTCAGACTATTATCTCCGCTATGGCTTAGCAACCACGAACGGGTATCTACTCACTGACACCTTGACTTTTCCATGAAGAAGTGGACAAATAACTACATTGGCATTAGGATGCTCATTCAATTCGATGGGGGTTGGTGATATTGCAGGATTTGGCAGAGGAAATCTGTCTTTTCCTTCCCAGCTTAGTGCTAGCATTGACGATAAATTCATGTATTTCCTGAACAATAAAAAAAATGGCAGCATGGTAGTGTTGGGTAACAGAGCAGTTCCCACCAATATGACTTTGAAATACACTCCTTTTCTAACTAACACCCAAACATCTTTTCAAGGAAAAACTGTTACCTTGGTCTACAAGGAGTGAGTATTGGTGGAAAATCTTTAACCCTTCCCCCCAATGTATCCACAATTGATAGTAATGGCAACGGTGGAACCATCATAGATTCGGGCACTACTTACACTCTCTTTCCTAAAGAAGTCTTGGAGCTTATTGCAGCTGAACTTGACTCTCATATTGCATATCCTAAAGACAAAGGCTATGAACTGTGTTACAATGTGTCTGGTGTGGCCAATTCCAGTATTAAATTCCCTGAGTTTGGATTTCATTTAAGTGGTGGCTCGGACATGCTAATGCCTCACAGAAATGTTTTACATTTACTACGCCTCATGATTTGGGTTAAACATTGATGCTTTTCCTACCACCCCTAATGGACCTACTATTTTTTTGGGAAGCTAT
>APFE031535360.1:0-13097 GCA_000404065.3 Pinus taeda | reverse complement strand
AGAACCCGGTTCTTATGGGTTCTTCTCAGAAGCACCCGTACAAGAATCCGGTACTTGGGTTCGAGAACCCAAGATGGGTTCGAGAACCCCACCCCCGGGTTCGGGAACCCGTGCAACATAGTCTATAACATATATAAAGGGTTCTTATAGATCCGGTTAAAACGTATGCTTCAACAAATTATATCGCTTATCACTGCCTTTACTTCATCAGTGGCGATCCAACAATGCAATATAGTGCTTCTACCACAAAGTGAATAAATTGCCCGAACCATGTGATGATAGATATATGGCGTGTCAAACAATCTGCTCAGTCGCTAATGTGGCAAATATGGACGAGATTTGAAATTTTGCAGAAACAAATAAAACATGCACTTCTGAATGTAGTGAAGAGCGAAATTTGGTTGTGAGAAAAGTAAAAATCAAAATGAAAATATTAGTTTTGTATAAATGGTTGGTTTAGACTGAGTGATATTTATAGTTGTAGAAGTTCATCATTATTATTTTAATTTTATAAGTAAACTAATGTGGTTATAATTAGATGGTCCGTAAATGTTTACGAGTATCTTATTTCCTAATATATTTTAATATGTATTTACGTTATTAAGATTTTAAAAATTAATTAAATTGCTATTTTAATTTTATAAAAGGTTATATAAGTAATCTGTTGATAGCTTCTCGGTAGAGGCAAAGAATGTATCAACTTATAGTGTAGCTACAATACCTTTTCCGCAAATTTTAAATGATTAAGTATATAAATTAATACAGCCATAATTCCATTTATATGATCAATGCATTATAGCATTTGGTAGAGACTATTGTTTATTTACGCATTATATAAACTAATATACATTATATTGAGACCTTATATAATGTAAAGATTTTATTAAAATAAAGTCTAAATAATTTTTTTTATTATATATATATATATTAAATTTAAGATATTAGTTTTGAGCATTATGCCCTAGCTATGAGGAAGAGGAAAATTATTCCTATTCAACTCACTTTTTTTTGTAAATATTTTATAGCATAATTATGTAAATTGCGAAATAAATATTATGGTTTATAAAGACCCATGCATTCTACTAAAAATTATTAGGCATTAGGATAGAATGCCCTGCATTAGGACAAGGAGGTCGCGAGACCACCCTCCTTGACCTCGGTACTAGTAAGCCCTGCCTAGCAGGTAAAAATAACAAAAATAACTATACCCATTTGTAAACTTAAAATTGCAAATTATATGTTAAATATGAAAGTATACTTCAAAACTTTTACAATTTTATTATGTATACAGGAAACATTACGATGATAAGGACATATCAACGACGGTGACGTGATCGGATAGCAACCCCATCATTAACGCCACCACCATCATCATCACCATCTTCATCACCACCACCATCACCGTCTCCATCAAGACCATCATCAACACCAAGTGCTCCAGCACCGGAGTTGACCGTGATAATGCACTCATTGGAAGCCTTATTGGAAACATTAAAAGGGTCAACAATGGCTAAGACTAAAGAAGAGCAACCTCAAACCATAGAAACCAATTCAGCAGAACCAAAAAATTAAGTATAAAAGATCAAAGGAAGATATTTCTAGGGAGTTACATAAAATTAAACTCCCAAAATTTTCTAGAGGACGAGCTGGAGAACGTGCTAAGGCATGGTTAGAAGGAATGAATAGATGTTTTAAACTAAGAGAGTATTCTTCTTCTTCAAAAACAAAAATTGTCGTATTTCAATTAGAGGAAAGTGCCTTGATTTGGTGGGGAAATTTGGAAAAGAAATATACCTCACAACGGATAATGTCCCTTGGGAATTGTTCAAGGAAAGATTCCACGCTAAGTATTTACCTCCTTATTTTCAAAAACAAGAAGCCGGGGCCTTTCATACATTAATTGAAGGTAATAAAACAGTGGACGAATATGAAATAAGGTTTATGGAGCTCGTGAAATACATTCACTACTTAGATTTTGATGAACGTCAAGTTGAACACTTCATATTTGGGTTAAACCCTCACATCAGGGCCTTGGTTAGGATGTGGAAACCATCATCGGTAGCCGAGGCTGTAGAATGTGGCAGCTATGCAGAAGAACATCTAGGAATGAAAAAGGATGTTGAGCCAACAGAACCTCTATAATCAGGGTTTTCAGGAAAGACTCCCCGGAAGTTCTTCAAGGGAAGTAGCTCATGACCACCTTATGGTAATAGATTTACCCCAAGAAGTGTAGGAGCAAGAGCTCCCATGGCAATTAATACTATAGCCGTTGAATCGTCAAACACAAGTCCATGGAAATCTCGTGGAACTGCTAATAGAGGAAGAAATTCGAGAGGAAGCAGCATGAGAGGACGAAGCTCTTTATCTAGAAATTCACATTATGATTCAAGAGGACCGACCCAAATTAATTGTTGGGGATGTGGAGGACCGCATTTTCAACATGATTTTCCAGAAGTTTCATCAAGTATATTGCATAGGACTGGAAAGGAACCAATACCAAATACCCAAGACAATCATAGAATCCATGCATTAGTCAACAACAATCAAGTAGCACATCAATTCATTATAGTGGAATCTTCAGGTATTATTAATGGTATAAAATTCAAAATCTTATTTGATATTGGTGCCACAGATAGTTTCATTTCGTCATATGCATTAAATAAATGTGGGCTGGAAGCTTCCAAACAAAATGATTTCAGACAGGTAGAAATGGCTTCAGGAGAACTCCAATCCGTAGACTTAAAATGTGGATCAATGCAAAATTGATCTAGGAGTCTGTTCGACTAAATTGAAATTTTATGTCACAACCCTAGGAACTTATGATTTTGTCATAGGTATGGATTGGTTAGAAGCTCATCAGGCTTGGGTAGACTGTTATGGGAAAAGAATTCTCGATATAAAGGATGAAGGAGAGGCAATCCAAATTCAAGGTATCAAGAGAAAAGTATCTTTACGCTACATATCAGCAATGAAAATAAAGCATTGCCTAAGGAAAGGTTGTCAGGCATATGTAATTCAAGAAGTAAAGAAAAATGACCATCCTTAGAACAATATCCGGTGTTAGCCGAATTTCCGGATGTATTTCCAAAGGAACTACCAGGATTACCCCTTGAAAGAGAGCTAGATCTCACAATAGAATTGAAACCTAGTACTCAACCAATTTCTAAAACACCTTATAGAATGACAGTTCCAGAACTTCAAGAATTACAAATTCAATTGAAGAAACTATTGGATTTAGGACACATTCGACCCAGTATATCACCTTGAGGTGCTCCCATAATTTTTGTCAAGAAGAAAGATGGTTCCTTAAGATTATGCATAGATTATCGAGACTTGAATCAAGCTACAGTAAAGAATCGGTATCCAATGCCTCGAATTGATGACCTCTTTGACCAAATGAAAGGAGCTGCTATCTTTTCAAAAATTGATCTATGATTAGGCTATCATCGGTTAAGAATTTCGGAAAATGATATTTCTAAGACATCATTCCGAATACGCTTTTGACATTATGAATTCACAGTGGTACCATTTGGGTTGACTAATGCACTAACAGTATTCATGAACCTTATGAACAACGTTTTTCGCCAAGATCTTGATCAATTTGTACAAGTTTTCTTAGATAATATTCTTATCTATTCCAAGAATGAAAAAGAGCATGAAGAACATTTACGGATAGTATTATCTTGCCTCAGAAAACACTAGTTATATGGAAAGTTATCCAAGTGTTCTTTCTTTCAGAAAAAAATTCATTACTTAGGTCATATCATATCAGATGAAGGGATCTCAGTAGACCTTGAGAAGGTAAAAGCAATTATGGAATGGCCAATACCAAAAAATGCACATGAAGTACGAAGCTTTATGGGCTTAGCCGGTTACTACTGAGGATTTGTGGAAGGATTCTCTAAAATTGCAAAGCCAATTACAACTCTTCAACGTAAAGGTGTTAAGTATGAATGGACTAAGGAATGTAATAAAGCATTCTTTGTACTAAAAAACTACTGAGCAGTACACCAATCTTAAGAGTCCCGGATATGGACAAAGATTTTACTGTATGTACTGATGCATCCAAGCAAGGATTAGGTGCAGTATTAATGCAGGATAGAGGAGTAATAGCATATGCCTCAAGGAAATTAAAGCCTCATAAAGAACTCTAAGCCACTCATGACTTGGAGTTAGTCGTTGTAGTACTAGCTTTAAAGATATGGAGATACTATCTAATAGGGCGAAGCTTTACGCTTGAAAGCGACCATCAAAGTCTATAGTACTTGTTCACCCAAAGGGACTTGAATGCTAAGACAAAGACAATGGAGTGTATTCCTAAGTGAATATGACTTTGGAATATCATATATTAAAGGAAAAGAGAATGTAGTGGCAGATACTTTAAGCAGAAGACTCTGAATATTTTCCCTCATACCTATCAAAGTAGACTTAAGGTAACGAGTACTAGAACATTTCATAAGAGATAGCTGATATTTAAAGGTAAGATCTAGTTTTGATAGTAAAAAACCAAAAGAACCTAAGTTTGAAGGATATGAACTAGAAGATGATGGAATCTTGCAATTTCATAAAAGGATGTATATTCTTGATAAAAAGGATCTTCAAGACACCATCCTTAAGGAAGCCCACAGAGCAGTATATTGTGCACGTCCCGGAGTAAAGAAAATGTATACTGATACCAAGAAAATCTTGTTTTGGACACGCATGAAGCGTGATGTCATTTAATTCGTTGCAAAATGTTTGGAATGTCAGCAAGTAAAAGCTAATCACCGTCATCCAACAGATCTTTTACAACTTCATGACATTCCTATGACCAAATGGGAGATCATTTCTATGGATTTTATCATTGGACTACCTCTTACTTCTCAAAGACACAATGCTATTCTAGTGATAGTGGACAAATTAACAAAAAAACGCCCATTTCATTTCCGTAAGAGATACTTACAAAGTTGTTGACGTAGCTCGAATATTCATAAATGAAATTATCAAATTTCATGGAGTACCTAAGAAGATCATATCAAATAGAGACTCACGATTCACTTCAAGATTTTGGACTTGCATGCAGTCAGCCTTAGGAACTCAACTAAATTTGAGTACAACTTATCATCCTAAGACCGATCGGTAAACAGAAAGGGTAAATCAAGTACTAGAAGATATGTTGAGAATGTACGTTATGGATCAACAATCACACTAGGAAAAGTACTTATCCTTAGTCGAATTTGCATACAGTAACACTTACCACAGTTCAATCGGAATGCCTCCATTTGAAACATTATACGGTAGACCTTGTAGAACAACGTTAAGTTGGGGCAAGTTAGAAGATAAGGTGATAGTAGGGCCAGAATTAATCCAAGAGATGGAAGAACAGGTAAAACAAATTAGACAACAGTTAAAAGAAGCACAAGATAGACAAAAGAGTTATGTTGATGCCCACAGAACCGATAGAAAATATGAAGTAGGGGATCAAGTTTTTGTTCGCATCAAACCAAAAAAAAACTCTATCCAATTCGGAGAAGGGACAAAGTTGTCACCTTGATTTATCGAACCATTTAAAGTCATAGAAAGAGTTGGACCTATTGCCTATCGTCTTACACTGCCACCTCACTTGCATTAAGTTCATAATATATTTCATGTATCTATATTAAGGCATTACATAGTTGACAAATCTCATAACCTTCAATGGAAGGAACTACAAATATCAGACAAAAGAATCATATCGGTCGAACCATTACGTATACTGGAATGTAGGGTTTGACAGCTCAGGAATCGTCTGGTAGACCAACTTAAGGTTCAACGCGACAAGTATAGTCCTGGATCGATTACTTGGGAAGATGAGAAAATCATATATCAAAAATACCCCAACTTCTATCAATTTTAAAGAACTTTAAGCCATATTTTGTATATATTTACTTCACTTTAAATTAGATACTCAAAACCACTGTGGAAGAAATTTTTATGTTACCAAAATATGATATATGTTCCCTGCTTAATTCTACTAGTACGTGGATACCAAGATGAAATATGTTATTTAAATTTACCTTACTAAGTTATGAATACTAAAATGAAGTTCAATATTTGATTAACTTTGTTATAAAATCTAAATCCAATTATGCTATGAATTAAGATATTATAAATTTTGATTCATTTATGCATATTGATATGATTAATGAGATAGAAATGAAAGAATGATTACAATTTCAATATGAAAGCCAATAACATGAGCAGAACATGACCAAATATGTTATATTGTAGATCACAATATGTATGAGCGATACATAAACTGTTTATTTTATAAATATTGATACATATGCTATAATATATGGATAAGTATTTATATGGCAGGTTACCAAAACAGCCACGTGATGACAAAAACTTCAATACAATTAAGACTCAATAAGGTTCCATGAAAGAACATTAACTCTAATCCCACGAGGAGAGGTGGAGGTATTGCCCATCGTTTATCCTCCAAAAACCTGGAGTCATGGGAGGACTGTGCGAATCATGCTCCTCTAGACGTGTGATGATGACTGCCAGATGACTATTAGGCAATCAGGTTGATATAATCAATGCTGACACCTTTGAGAGTCTATGAATGGTTAATTAGTATCGTTGACACCATGGCATACTTTAACAAAGGACGGATAGGATGGAAGCGGAAGAGATTAGGAAGGATAGGATGATTCTAGAGTAGTTTGAAGAGTCAATCGGGGCAAGACATGAATATTATAGTTGTAAAATCTTAAAATATTTAAGAAAACAAAATTTTTAAATACCCATATAAAATGAAATATAAGAACTTATATACTCATGTTAATCACTAATATATTTTAGCAACCCTAACTTCAGGATGAAGTTTTTGGAAGGAGGGATGTATGTAATGACCCCCCTATAAATAAAATAATAATACAAATTAATTATAAATTATAAATTTAATTAATTTATTAAAAAAATAAAATAAATAAACCTTGTTAAACCAAACTATGTATTGAAATAAAAATCAACGAAATCAAATCAGATTCGATTTCATAAAAGTTACACGTAACCAAAATATTGACACAAAAAAGAAAAAGAAAGCGGTGGATGAGAAAATAAAAGGAGAAGGGAAAAAACCACTTTTGGGGTGGATGGCAGCAGAGTTGAGAACAATTTTGGATATTGTAGTACAACTATGAAGGAAACTTGAGTCTTGATTATACTGATGCTTTTGGGCATAGGGGAATCAAATTGCTTCAATTGAAAGCTTTCTGAGACTGAGTACCTAGGTTGTACTTAGTTTGGCAGGGTGGTTTTTGGCCGTTTTTGTGACACGGCCATACAAGAATTGCAGCAAAGTAGACAGATTTTTAGAGAAGCAGACAGCCGGACAAGAATTGCAGCATAGCAGACAGATCTTCAGCAAAGCAAAAAGGTTGGTATTCATTAGATTAAATTTATTTAAAATTTTGTATTTAAAATTTCATGTTCTACTATTTTGAAATTAGCGTGAGGTTCAGGTTCTTACAAGAAAATTGAATGTATTTTGTAGAAAATTGAATGGAACTAAATGTACGTCGCAGAAAGCTAAATGTACTTTGCAGAAAAATGAATGTATTTTGAAAAAAACTAAATGAAACTGAATGTACTTTGTAGAAAACAAATGTTCTATGTTGTGGCAATTACTTAGAATGCAAATTTCTTCTTCTAAACATTTTGGATCAACAATTGTAGATAGAACATAAACTTAAGGATCATACGAAGACAGCGAAGCGCAAATATAACACATTTAGAGTTATAGGTACAATGACCAAGGAAAAACCCACAAGAGGAAAACGCAAATGATTCTTCTTCTATTAGATTTCTTCAATTGTTCAGTAGAGTATAGAGACAGAGAGAGAATGAGAATGAATAAAGTCACCAATGTCTGATCAACTTGCAACTGAAGTGCTTTTGCTCTTTTCTTGAAGATCTCCTTCTCTTGATCAGATCTTGTCCTTCACACTTGCTCTAGCTCTTCCCTTGTGCTTACTCTTCACTTGCTCTCACACTTCTCTTGCACACACTCAACACTAACTCTCATTCTTCACAATGAACATATTACTGTCAACTCTGACTCGCTCTTGCTTAAATACATGAGAAAGAAGAGGACTTACAAAATGAATTCATGCCTTGAGCCAATAATAGCATAATTGAATTCCATGAGGGAGGTGTTACTTGAGAAAAAGTGTAACTCATCCCAAGAATAGAGAGAGAGATACACTTGTCTTAAGGAGTTACAATTAGAACTATGCAGAGAGAGAGAGTTACACTTAGATACGAGAGAATATTTGGTGAGAATTACAAATCGAATTGAATGGAGTTACAAGAGCATTTAATGAAGAGGAGTTACACTTTTGTCATACATTGAATTTGTGATAGAGAGCTTACATTCTCTTAAATGTGGAGTTACTATTTTATTCCCAAGAGAGAGGTTCAATTTTTCAAGTAAGAGATTCTTCAATTTAATTTACTTATTCCATGAGAGAATTTTTTTTTTATTAATCCAGTGAAGGTAAATGACTTTAGACTATTTTATAAATAATAGTATCATAATAATAATAATAATACTAGTAAGGATAATATATTAATTTTTGACTTGTATAATCCTGATTGATTTGATTTTAAAGTGGATTCCATATGTCAAGATCATCCTTGATAATTTAGGCATGACTTTCTATTTTTGAAAAGTCACTTTCAAATTGAGACGTGACTCACTATTATTGGAAATTCATATTAGAATTGTGAGAAATGAAATTTTATTATAGGTGGTTCAAACAAAATTGAAAGATATGATTTCTTCTAAGAAAAATTCATCCCTGAGCTGCCAAATTTTAACACTCCCTCTCAGCTAGGGAGGAATTTCTTTTTGCATCAAAGATCTTTGCTTCCTCTGATCTCATTCATTCATCTCAACTCAACTCTGCTCTGAAACATTAGTAACAATGAACTCACAATCTAAAGAAAAATCATCCACTTGACACAACTTTGGAAAGGAAAGGAACATCACATGTCACATAGACAAAGATTACACTCAGTCAATTTTCATCTCAAAAATTAGGTGAGAGAACACAGACATCACATAGACAAGACTCAAAACAAGTCACCAATCAAACACAACCAAGTGTCAAGTGGTGGAACACCTGCATCCTAAACAAGTCCCACTACACCTATTACCCAGATAGGTGGCTCTTCCCACATCCCAAACTGTGGGTCGAACGCATACTGAGGCCTACACTTGTGGCACATACTACACAAGAGGTCCCTCATCCTCAGGAGCTTTCCGACATCATTCCCTAATCCTGTGATCTCTGACAGGGGGAAACACAAGTTAGTGTTCTCAATCAGTTGTGACCACTTCCTAGAAGGGTAATGCCCATAAGTCCAAGTTGCTCTCTAAAAACTGTTGGAATTTCTAAGTCTAACACGTTAGAAACCCTTCATGGACTTTGCTGATATATTCCTACCTGCTTGTTCTATTAATTAACAAGTTATTTACCATGTAAATACTGGAATTAAATACAGATGCATGCTCAACACATTACAAATCATCAACTTAAGGAAATAGAAACAAGCACACAAGTGACACCGTTGTTTTTGGACTAATGTCCCTGGAAAAACCCAATGCAGGAAAACCGGTGTAGCTATCTGAGGGTTTGAGCAGTTTCAGAATACAATCTAGGTGCAAAATCCGGCTCACCCAACAGAGAAAAATCTCGGTAGTAGTACCTCTTAGTCAGAGACAGATGTTCCAGCTGAAACCCCGGATAGACACTCCGGCAGCTCCACAGCTCCAATCTGCCCCACGAAACCCCAACGTCAGCCTCTAGGGACTACGTCATCTCTCTCTAGCCCAGCATTAGCCCAATGTCACTCTGGCTTGGCCAGCGTCAGCCTCTGGAGGCACTGTGTTAGTCTTCTAGCCCTCTGCATCATTCATGCTGGCCCTCTGAGGCACTGCACAGCTCCTGGCTGGCTCTGCGTGAACCCTTGGCTGGCTCTGCGTCCCTCTCTCCGACTACTGTGTTGATCCTCCCGGTGCTATCTTTACCTCTCTACTTTTGTATTCACTGCCCCTCAGATCACTCTCTCAACTTTCTCAGCGAACTCTTGGTGTGTTCTCCAAGCGACCCTTAAGCCTCCTCTTCTACTTTTCTCATTGACAAATCAATGGCCGAGATTAAGTCCCTAATCAACGGCTAAGATTAGATCTGGCTTAATCCATAACTTTTGGACCATTCTAACACAATTTTATATTAATTCACATTAATATTTTATTTTCCCTAAGTTTAGACTTAGGGACTCCATTAGAAATATTAATTATTTTAATATCACCCAAACTGTTTAGAATCTGCCCAAACCTTTTCTAGGTATTGGAGATCTCATGTTCCTTAGCCTCTCCACCAATTTTCGTGGCTAGAGCACATCCGATGCTATCCCAGATCAACATTCCCTCTTAGCGAGGACTGTGCTCTAGCAATGCTCCTCACTGAGTATCACCCTGATCATCCGGCATCGGTCCCTGTGCTGATGCTAGGCTTGCTATCCATCATCTGCACCGCTGCATCCTGTACTGCTACCCATGACCTTGCCACTGCCACTGCTGCATCCATATTGCAACTCCCTCTCATCTTATTGCATCGTGTTTCCCATAGCACTGTCATTGCTAACCACTGCACTGCAACCCAATTACTGAGAAGTAAGTAATTGATCTCCCAACTCTGACATCTCTGTTAGGCTAGAGACACCCTCGATGCTGAAACTCCCTTTGTCGTTGACAAGTGCTCCCTCTCCGACCTCTGCGTTGCTGCAACAACTTCATGCATCTCGCACCATTGCACACCTCTTTATGCCATCCTGCACTAGTGCAACACTCCCGTGCTTCTCGCATTGTTGCCTCACACAGTCCTGGAAATCCTGCACTATAGCTCCCTCTGTCGCTCCATCTGCATCTATCTTTACTAACATCCGCCAGTACTGCTACTCCTCTTCGGGGTTCCCATAGTAAGGTCTAATCCAAGAGGCTGGGTACCATAAGGATCCTGCCCCTCATCGGCTGTAGTCCTCCTGAATACAGATCGATGTCTCCCCACTTCTTTTGCAGTGGCACATGAGCAAACTTCCTTCTCTGCTCTTGTTGGCATTGCCTTGGTCTCAGAGGTCTCTCCCTTACACTTCTTCCTTGGAAACCGGGTCGCATAATGACCTAGCTCTGCACAGTCGAAGCATTTGACCTTGGAGAGGTCCTTCTTTCGTTTCTCTTGCTTTCCCTCAGATGCTAGGGCAACATCATCCTCCTTTTTTATTCCGATGCCCTTGCTGCTGCTTCCCGCCTTGCTCAGCCTTCTGATCTCTTCTTGGTGAAGAGCAACCCACATTTCCTCCCAATCTGGAAGGGTCGCCTTGCCCAGTATGCTCTAGACAAACAACTCCTAGTCTTCTAAGACTATGTTCAAGGTTGTTCTCACCATCAATTTTGGATCTGACATTGCCCCTATGGAAGTCAGTTGATCCTGAATCTCCTTCAATCGACCGAGGAATGGGTCAATCTGTTCTCCCTTCTTCATCTGGTATGATCACAGTTGATTTTCTAGTAGCATCTTCCTCTGCACGTAAGTATGCTGATACAACTTGGTCAGGGCCTCCCACATCCCCTGTGTCGTGTTCTTCTCGACAATATGTGGTACTATATGATCCTTGACCCCATCAAGGATGATACTCCTATCCCTCGCCATTGCATCCTCGTACCTGTCGTTATCAACCGGATCAACTGGGATAGCTATCGTCCTCAAGGCGAAGTGCTTGACACAATTCCTGTCTAATACGGATAAGATTCTGGCCTTCCAAGCTACAAAGTTTGAGGCTCCGTTCAGTCTGTGCTGGTCTCTTACTCCGTGTAGTGCCATTTCGCTGCTCCTCTACTTCCCTCCCAGAAGTTCTCGGTATGACTCCCTATGAGCCTCAATTTCCCTCCTGGAAACCCTTCTACGAATATCGAGATGCCCCTCTCCAATCATCTGTGCAACTGCAACACTGATCTAGATTCCTTGGCTAGAAATCCACCTCGGTAGCAACTCCCTCTACCTTGGCCTTGCCCTGTTAGGTACTGTTCTGACTATAGTACCCCACCAGCTCCACTCTGCAACTTACCCATAGCCTCCTAAACCCCAGCAAACTGAAGGTGAGAGCTCCTAGGCTTTGCGCAATCCTGGCACCAGCAAATCAGCCTCCTCAGCCAACTACATCAGCGCTCTTGGCCTTTGCGTGAGCCTGCCTTTGCCTCCCTCAGCCTCTGCGCTACCTCTTCCTGGCTCAATCTTGATGACACAGGCACTGCGCACCCCTTCCTTGCTACTACTCTGCTAGGAACAACTTCTGTCACTTGGGATAGTTGTTTTCTACTGTTACCGCTTTGTTCGGCTGATGTCCCTAGTTTTCCTGTGATCTGCAACCACGATCTAATACCATGTTGGAATTTCTAAGTCTGATACGTTAGAAACCCTTCATGTACTTTATTAATTTATTCCTACATACTTATTCTGTTAATTAACAAGTTACTTACCATGTAACTAGTGGAAATATATACAAATGCATGTTCAATACATTATAGATCATCAACTGAAGGAAATAGAAACAACCACATAAATGACACCATTGTTTTTGGACTAATGTCCCCGAAAAAACCCAATGCGGGAAAACCAGTGCAACTATTTGAGGGTTTGAACAATTTCAGAATACAATCTAGGTGCCAAATCCGGCTCACCCAACAAAGAAAAATCTCGGCAGTAGTACCTCTCAGTTGGAGATAGATGTTCTAGCTCAAACCCCGGATAAACACTCTCACAGCTCCAATGTGCCCCACGAAACCCCAGCGCCAGCCTCTAGGGACTATGTCAGCTCTCTCTGGCCCAGCGTTAGCCCAACGTCACTCTGGCTTGGCCTGCGTCAGTCCTCTAGCTCTCTGCGTCACTCACGTTGGCCCTCTGAGGCTCTATGCAGCTCCTGGCTGCCTCCACATGAGCCCTGGCTGGCTCTGTGTGAACCCTTGGCTAGTTTTGCATCCCTCTCTCCAACTACTGCGCTAATCC
>APFE031535347.1:108296-191920 GCA_000404065.3 Pinus taeda | reverse complement strand
TTTTTTTCGGTTTTTGTTTTTTTGTTTTTTCTCTAAAAACTCCTAACGGAGTTTTACTCCTTGCTTAGGAATACTGCAGTTGCCGAATCTCCGAAATGTCAATGCTACCAAAAGCCCTGTGAAAATCACGCCCAGGTATAGGAACCCACACAACTACTCAAATCTGGATGGCAGATTTGATGGATCTGAGAGATCTGAATGGCTGATCGGAGAGATCTTGAACGACAGAACAAATTGTTGCTACCGATCTGATGGATCTAATAGATCTGAATGGTTGTTATGATAAATCTGAATGGCAGGACTGATTGCGGCTGCTGCTGTAAAACCCCCACTTGCAAGATCTGATCTAGCAGAGATTATGCGTGATCCAGAGATAGAGAAGGGAACTATGGTCTCGAGGAGTGTCAGGTGCTACAGATCGCAATATACATAAGGGTCTGACAATAGTACTCGGCCTAATGTTTCAGGGTGTTAACTAAGGAGGATCAACTGTACCCTTAGCCGTACAACCCGACTACCCTATCGTACGAGCGAGTAATCTCTCCAAGTGTTGTTCTCGGTGTACTGTAGCAGCAAGACGACCAATGGTTTATCTATGGCGACGTTTCAAAGGAGCTAGGGGGCTTCCTATATACCCAGAGGGTACTTGGAAGACAGTTCGTTCATGGTTCTGTCTAATGCACTACTACTTGAAGGGGTACCCACAGGGGTTACAAGGGAGTCAATAAGCGTGACCACCTCTTGTATTTCCTACGTGCATGCTCCCCAAATCCGCAGGTTTATGCGCTCAACGATAGATCCCGTGGTTTAAAGACACCAGAGCACGTCTCTAGCCAAAAAAAATTTGCTAAAAAATGGAGATCCCACCGGCCTTGGAAAGCGCTCCAATACCACTTCTTATGCTCTTAACCTGCAAGATGATACCAGAATACCAAATATGTGAAGAAATATACCCAAAACATACAACAATGAGAAACAACAGCAAGTATTTTATTATTCAGAAAGCAATTTTCACTTGCCTCTTCGAGGGGGCAACCTCCAATAGAGTCAAGCTCGATTACAAAATAAGACACAGTGCTCCTCACAAGGAGTCTCTAACCTTTATATATGATTCATACATGCAATACCATGGTTCTTATTAATACCATCTATCTAATACCACGGCCCATTTGCAACTAACTATGGTCTCGTCATTAAATGTGGGTTAACCACTAACAATTATTAATATGGGCTTTATTGACTCTTTACTTAACTATACTTATGACTCGATCCTACTACATAAATAAGGGGCTATGGTGGGACCCTAACACTGCAACTCTTTCACTATCTATTTCATCATTGGATTCATTCTTCTTTGTGGTTGTCTTACTGGTTTGATTGTTTCATTTGTGCAAATGTGATGGATACATGTTTTTGGATGGATTCCTTGTATGTTTATATAGTCCTAGGCAAATTTTTTTGAATATTTATTTAATAATATTGTTCTTGTGATGATTGTAGATTATTACCAATATTTGAATTCTTTCCAGGACTGATTTCAATGATTTTGCTTTGAGAATTGGTGATTGAGTTGACAGGAAAAATGCTTTCAAATGAATTTTGTAATGATTGAATAATACAATTTTCATGAAAACATTGCTTTAAAATATTATTTGTAGCTTCATATTGTGTTATTCTTAGCTGCTCAGAAATATCAAGTTCTGAGATAAAAAGGTCTATTAGATCCTCATTTTCTTCCTCTTCTCTAAAATTAAAGGCTTGATTAATACTTAAAATAGGTAGAGTCTCTTCCATTTGATCATAAGGCCATGATAGTAAAGAAGGTGATTGAGTAGGAGGATATAGTGATATGTTTCCTTTCATCTCCATGTGCTATGATCATACTTCCTGATCTGCATCCAATGAAGGCATCTGCTATGGCTAACCACGGTCTACCAAGAATTAAAGGATGACCTCCTAGATTAGTTTTTGGTTGCAAGATTAGAAAGTCTACTAGATATTCCCAT
Source organism: Pinus taeda (assembly GCA_000404065.3). Classification (NCBI taxonomy): domain Eukaryota; kingdom Viridiplantae; phylum Streptophyta; class Pinopsida; order Pinales; family Pinaceae; genus Pinus; species Pinus taeda. The sequence goes on along the minus strand of APFE031535347.1, from coordinate 189,914 downwards.
GAATCCAAAGAAACAATGGTTTCTTCAAGTATTCCTTCCGGTACTACTTTATATCTATTTGCTAGTTCTAAAATTGTAGTAGTCGGTCATATGTTTGGCAGTTTTAAATTCTTCATAGTTTATATTGTCGTGATATTTATAGCAGCTCCTAGATCAATTAATGTTTTAGGAACTGAGAATTATTGATTGAAATGGTAAGCATAGGTATCCCTAGATCAATATATTTTTCAATTGTTGTTTTTGTAGACATGAGACTAGCTAGTTTGCCAATGACCTGGATTGTAGTTGGATCTCTTTTCTTTCTGCCAATTTTCTTAATGCATAGTTCCTTTATTGTTTTTGTATATATTGGAATATCTTTGATAGCTTGCAACAAAGGAATTTTGACATAAGAGTTTCTTAATTCATCTATGGTATCAAATTAAGGAAGAGAAATTGAAGCTTTTTGATCAACTAACCTTTCTGGGAAAGGTGGTGTTTGAGTCATAATAGTTTTGATTTTATGAATTTGATTTCTTGGATTAGATTTTTCAGATTGTTCTCCTTCTTCAATTTTTTCTTCTATGATTTGTGGAGAATCTTTTTGGAAAACTTTTCCTGACCTCAAGTGGATGTCTTGAATATGAAGAATAGAACATGTAGGAAATAATGTTGTTTCTTCCACATTATAAGATGGCCTCTCCACTTTGTTACTCGGATTTGCTACTGGCTGAGATGGTAATTGAGTTGGTCTAGGTGGTGGTTGGTTAGAAGGCAATTGAAGCTACTAAGGTTGAGTTAGTGCAGGCATTGATTGTTGTGCAAATGGATTTGATTTGGGGGATATTGGAATTGCTAATATGGGAATGATTGTTGAGGATATGGCTGTTGATATTATTGATATTATTGATAATATTGATATTATTGAGGGTAAAATTGTTGGGGAGGTTGAGCTCCATAAGAACATCCTTGCCAATTTTGTGAAGGTTGGTTTTGGTTTTGCTGAGGAGGCCAAACCTGCCATGGCATCAATGTATTCCAGGAGTTTTGATATTGAAAATTCTGGGGAAATTGTTGAGGTAACTGCTGAGATGTCCCTACAAAACGTGGTTACCAAGCTCTTCTTGGTGCCATATAATAAGATCGTTGAGTTTCTTCTAATTGACCTGCGTGCAACTTTTTTAATTTTAGACAATCATCTGTAACATGATTTTCTGTACAAAGTCCACAAACATGTATATTATCCAAAGGACATTCTTGTAAAAGATGCTTCTTCCTACACTTAGGACAAAATATTGACATTGTTTGTTCTTCTTGTTGTTGTTTCTTATTTTCTTTTAACACATCAACTTGTGTTCCTAAGGTGCTCAGAAGAGATGTTTTAACTTTTTTCTAACAAACTCCCTATTTCTGCTCTTGTCACTCCTCCTGGTCTTGATTTAGAAGCTCTAGAAGTTACATCTCTTTTTCCTGTTTTGGATCTATCTCTAGAGTACTTTTGACACAGTTCAACTATTTCATCAAATGGTATATATGAAATATCTCCTTTACCCATTACATTCAGAATATCAAGATACTCATCTCTTATTCATTTAAGAAAAATTGTTCTAATGGTATCGGGATTTAGAGAATGTTGTTTAGATTTTTGCAGGTTGTAAAGAAATTGTTCCAAGTATTCTTCCAAACTCTCATATTCTTGTTGAGACATTATAAAAATATATTCTTTTGAATCTCTAGGCTTGTAATAGACTTGATATTTCTTAAGAATTTTTTTCTTCATTTCTTCCCAAGAAGTAATAGAGTGTTCTCATAATCCCATAAACCATTTTAAGGCAGTTGCTTTAAGAGTAGTAGGAAAAAGATGAAGCTTATGTGTATCATCAGTATAACCATAAGTTCTACATAAGATATCAAATTCAAACATGAATGAATCAGGATCTTCAAAAGACATTCCATAAAAATTTGGTAAAAATGAAGGTGGAATATCTTCATTTTTACCTCTTCTCCTAGAATTGCTCTAGTGTCTACAATTGGAAATCCAAATATAACTTCTTCATCATTTTCTATTTCTACATCTTGTCTTCTCTTATGATCATATTCTCTCTTGGAATCTTTTTCTCTTTTCCTTTCTACTTCTCTTCTTGCCTCTTCTTCTCTTCTTCTTTGCCATTTTTTTTGTTGCTTTTCATATTGTAACCTTTGTTCTGGAGTGCGGATAGTAGATCCTTACCCTTCTTCCACCATATATTTTTCAATAGTTTCAAATGTTTCAGTAACAACTTGAGATTCAACTTGTTTTATTTGTTCAAAGATAAGCTAATTTATTTGTTCAAGAATATGCTGATCAATTGGTTTTCTAGTCTCTCTTTGTTTTCCTATGGAAGATGTTCCTATATGTTTTTGTTTTCTCTTCACTTCATAAGCTAACAAAGTTTTTCTTTCAACAAGAGTTAACATTTGTCCTGAATGTTGTTTTTCCTCTAATTATTCCAAAGTTGGTTTTCTAGCAATTGGTGTAGTTAATTCAAATGAAGGTTGTCTTATGGGTCAATTTACTAAGTAAACTAACACGTGTTTTAATTGTCAATCCATGTTTGTAGACTTGGAAGCATGTCCAAAAGATATGGATTTTAGGTGAAATCAAATTAGTAAGGTAAGAATATAAAGTTAAAGGAAGTGCATATTACAAATATAATCTAAGTTTTAAAAGACTAACAAGTTTCTTGTTCAAGATGCAACAAGCAAGAGAAGAGGCTCCTAACTTAGGAGATCCTCGTTGTTCTTCCTCACAGTACTATCCCCACGAAGAGAAACTAAAGAGTGGTATGTAATGTGTAGATAATAAAAGAAGAGGCTCCTAACTTAGGAGAACCTAGTTGTCCTTGCTCACATATCTACTCCAATATTATTACCATTGCATCAAATAAAACTAAAATTCAAGAAATAATATAAGAAATGCAAAAATGATGATTTTAGTTGTGATTCATAACTTGATAGAAAGAGAATGTAACTTAAATTCTTGTTTTTCCTTTCACATGCAAATTTGATTTTAAACTATCATCATCCCAAAATCACACAAAAAGCATCACACATCTAAATAACTCAAGCATAAATTTGAAACAAGAAATACTGAAATTAAAATTACACTAATGTAATCAAGTGTACTTAGCTTGGTATGGGGGCCCTCCAACCTTGCCTTGTACTTCTAAGGAACTCTTAGCTACAACTAACTTATGAAAATATCCACAACATGAACAAAAACTTAGAACAGTAGAAAGTATACTTCAAATTATCAAAAGGTCTACAATAGTCCGAATACAAATTACATACATAAATGGTTCATAAACTCAGTTAAATAAGAAAATTATCAACAAAATTAGCTACAATAGCTCTAACAATACTCATCTATCCTAATCCATCCATCTAGGTTGAACTCATTAAGTTTGGTTCACAAAATTAGGCAAAATCCAAAAAAATAATATTCTGCCCCTTTTTAATAGGGATTTTTGAATGAGAGCTCAAGTTTGACCAATGTTGACCAAGGCTATATTTTCTCAGTTTGGCTGAACCAATAGGTGTTCATCCATCTGTGGTTCCCAAGCTTTCCAAATATGCACTCAGATCTCTCCCAGGGGTCCTACACATATGAATTTAATGGAGCTATTACGAGAATTTTTAGTGCTGTCCAAATTTACTCTTAAAACCCATTTTTTACAAAAATATCTAAAAATTGAAAAACTTAATTTAGTTACATGAAAATGCAAAATAAGAGTGAAATGAAGCATATGTAAGTGAAATATGATGGAATATGGTGGTAAATTGATGGGTTTAGGATAGGAAAAAATGACCAAAATTGAGGGCCAACAATTATGCAGCAATATTTTCAGTTCTGAATCATATTTTCCTGTAAAGGAATTGTTTTTACTTGGAGTGGGGACTTCAAGCTAATTGAATGTTAATTGTCTATTGTAGGAGTGGGTGCTCCATTTCTAGTGGTGGCTAGTTGGTGTAATGTAAATGAGAATATTTTGAAGCAATAGATAATAAGAAGAAGAAACAAATAGTTCGATGGTTTTTTCCCTGGAGGGGGGCTTTCCACCTAAAATCCAAGTGTCTACATGTGATGATTGTTTGTGTTTTTCATGTGCCTGATATTGATATATCTTTCTGAAGTTAATTTCTCAATAAGTTTAATTTGTAGAAATACTTTTTATATTTCTGTAACACTGATTCACCCCCCTCTCAATATTAATTTTGTCTAACAATTAGTATCATAGTCAACTCCTTTGTTGCAACTTGACTGGTAAAAGTAGAATTCGAAAAGGGACAATGGCTGAACATGATGTGAAAGTTCCAATTTTTTTATGGTGAAAACTACAAATTATGGAAGATGAGAATGGAGGGGCACCTCGTGAGTTTAGGTGTTGATGTCTTCTCTACTGTAGTGTCTAGATATGTTGTTACTGATGTATTTCATTTAGACACTAATGAATATAAGAGGTATCAAAATAATGCCAAAGCCAGAAATGCCATCACTGCAACACTTAGTGACATTGAGTTGATAAAAGTCATGGATTGCAAATCAACTAAAGAAGTTTGGGACAAACTTGAGAATAGCTATGAAGTTGATCATAAGGTCAAGAAAGCGAAGCTCCAAACCTACAAGATGAGGTTTGAGAGCTTGAAAATGAAGGAAGATGAATTATTGCAGAATATTTGAGGCCTTTACTAGCAATATTTAACCCCAATGTTTCTTTTATTGAGGAAATATATGATTTGAGCACTCTCACTATGGAGCAATTGCTTGGAATTCTTACAGCTTATGAGATGCGTATTGTTGAAGAGAAAGCTGAATCTAGTGAAGTTGCATTCAAGGCTTCCAAGAAGGTTAAGGCTATTACCAAAAAGCTCAAGAAACTTCCAAAGAAAATTAAGGAAGAATAATAATACTCTATTAGTGAATTTAATGAATAATTTGCTTAGTTCGCCAATAATTTAAATAGAGGTACTAGAAAGTATAAAGGCATGCTTCCTTTCAAGTGTTTCGAATGTGGAGAAGTTGGACATTTTGCTGTAAAATGTCCACACAAAATAAGTAAAAAGGAGGAAAAGAAGAAGGATATGAAGAGCAAGGATAAAACCAAGAACTTTCGAAAAGCTAAAACTCAAAGGGAAGGAGTTACTAGTCTAAAGAAGAATGCTAGGTCCCTATACTACTAGTGTAACCCCTTATTGTTATTAGTACAACCCCCTTATTATATTGTTGTGCCCATGTAGTCCCCATATTGTTATATTGTGCCCCATAAATGCCCAATATTGTTATTATTGTGCCCTTACATTATTATTGTTATGTTGGCTCTAATTATATTATGACCCCATAGACTCCTATATATAGAAAGGAGGTCTTGTCATTTGTATCATCCAAGAATTGTTCATTTTGTGTAAAGTAAAGGAGGTTGCCCCCTCGAAGAGGCTTATTTCTAAGGCATTCATCTATCTTTTGTATCTTTTTGTGAGTTGGTTTCATAACATTTGGTATCAGAGCTTTGGATTCTAAGGTTTCACTGCTCCAAATAGGTCATTGTGTAATTTTCGCTATAATATTTTCACTACGAAGTTACAAAAGCTAAAAAAAAACCATTTGAGAAGAGATCCGTCTGAATCTCAGGTCCAAATTTCAGTTCTTGTCTCACTAAATTTTCAGAGATATGATATGAGGAAGTTGAATTAAGGGGTATCACAAAGAAACCAGAAAAGATAATCAACTCTAATGAAATGACAAAGCTTCTAAAGAAAGAACAACGAGGCGTAATTACACAATTATGTTTGGTAATCGTTCCCACATGGAAATCATCTATTTCTCCATTTCTCCAAAAAGTCATGGACAATCATTCCAAGGTATTTGAGACTCCCAAAGGTCTTCCACGTATTCGTGATCATGATCATGGTATTCATTTGATTCCAGGAAATATTCCTCCAAACATCAGGCCTTATATATATCCATATGCCCAAAGGAGTGAAATTGCACATATGACTTCAGAAATGGTAGAGGTTAGTATAATTATCCAACCAAATTTGATAAACAAAGCAAGGGATCAATGGAAGAATGGCAAAGCAGGATGGGAACTCATTCAAAAGTTGTCGAAGATCCCATTTCCAACAATATTGACAAAACTTGACAAGGAAGGAAAAATCATATTGGAAACTGAAGCATTCACAGAACCGAGAATTCGAAAACTACGAAATCGATCAATTTCAGAGTATCTCATTAAGCGGAAGAACTTACCGCCTGAAGATTCCACATGGAAGGATGAGAATTTTATATAGAAGCATCAAGAACTACTCAAGCGTTGAGGACAACACTTTTTGAAGGAGAGGGCCACGTTAGGTCCCTATACTACTAGTGTAACCCCTTATTGTTATTAGTACAACCCCCTTATTATATTGTTGTGCCCATGTAGTCCCCATATTGTTATTATTGTGCCCCATAGAAGCCCACCATTGTTATTATTGTGCCCTTACATTATTATTGTTATGTCGGCTCTGATTATATTATGACCCCTTAGACTCCTTTATATAGAAAGGAGGTCTTGTCATTTGTATCATCCAAGAATTGTTCATTTTGTGTAATGTAAAGGGGGTTGCCCCCTCGAAGAGGCTTATTTCTAAGGCATTCATCTATCTTTTGTATCTTTTTGTGAGCTAGTTTCATAACAAAGAAAGTGATATTTCACATGAAAGTAGTGAGAAATATTCATCAAAATAAGAAGAGCACAATGAATGTGTTCTTATGGACCTTGAGTCCAAAGATAAATGAGGTCTTGAGGATGGAGAAATAGATTATGAAGGTGAGACCATTACTACACTTGATGAGCTAAGAAAAGCTAGAAATAAAGACAAGTTGCAGAAGGAGGAAATACGCAAACTAAAGGGGAATAAACCCTATTTGGTTGATAATTCTTTGAATATCCACTTGGATGAACTTGAGAAATTCAAAGAAAATTTGTTGCAACAAATTATGGTTCAAGAAAATAATATGGCTGAGTTGGAGAAAGAAAATGAATATTTGAAGCAAAATATTGGAGGATCTCCCATTGCATGCACTCATGAAGAAGACATCATCTTCTTAAAGAGAGAATTGGAAGAAGCAAAAATGAAAGAGAATATGCTCAGCAACCAGCTAGAAGAATCTAAGAAGAATGGTCACAAACTTGAGGAAGAAATTGTTGCATTAAGGGCCAATCTATCAAGAGTAGAAACTAAAGCATGCCTAAATCAAAAAATTGTTAAGGGATTTGAAACCTTGCAAAATATCCTCAACATGCAAAGGTCACAAGAGGAAAAAACTAGTTTGGGGTTTAAGCCTCCCCTACAAAATTTCAAAGATGATCCAAGTACCAGTTATGTAGATGCTTTAAAAGGAAAAGAAAATCAAACAAATTTTGCTACAACTAGCAAGAGTGAGCAAAAGAATGACGCTGAAATCAAATAAGGAAATCAAGAAGTAAAGCAAGAAAGATCCTCAAATTTCACTTCTCCATCATGGCAACAAAAATTCATGTATCGTACACTATTTTATAGTTATTATTTTGCATGTAATAATTTTGGACACAAATCCATAAATTGTAGGTTAAAGATGTTTCGTAGAATAACTTTTGATAGATCAAGAGTTGCTCAAGGTCCAAATATTTTCCATACAAATGGAAATAATTCTTTTGATCCACTAATGAATGCGATTGAGTGTTTTAGATGCAATAAATTTGGTCATAAAGCTAGTGAATGCAGATCTAGCCTTCCAAATTCCTTCATGTAGAACACTCAAGAGAAATCTAATCAATAGAAAGTTTATAAAAGATGGAAGAAAAAGGATAAAAAAAATGTGAGCTTGCTTTGATATATCATTATCGACATGAGCAATGGATGATTAACAGTGGTTGCTCCAAGCACATGACCGGTGATAAGATAGAATCTATGGAACTAAAAGAATACGAAAAGGGCACTGTAAGTTTTGGAAATGATGCAACAATCCCCATCAAAGGAAAAGGAACAGTTAGATTGGACAAGAAGACCAAAGCTCAAAATGTGCTTTATGTTGATGGATTGAAGCACAATCTCCTTAGTGTAAGTTGTGATAATGGGCATGAGGTGACTTTCAGATCTAAACAGTGAGAGATTAGAAATGCTAAATCACGAAAGATAGTTGAAAAGGCCATTAGAAGTGACAACAACATGAATTTTTTGATGACACTAGATACAGTTGTTGCATGAGAAAAATAGAAGAATCTTGGCTATGGAATAGAAGATTGGGTCATGTTAATTTTGGTAATTTAGTTAAAATTAGCAAGAATGTAGTAGTTAGAGGATTACCAAGGTTGGTTAAACTGGATAGCACAACATGCAAGTCATGCCAATTTGGGAAATAACCAAGAGTGCATTTCAAATCCATAGAGTTCACTATGAGAAGACCATTGGAGCTTATGCATGTAGATGTATTTGGACCTACAAGGAAGCAGAGTCTAAGAGGTGAGAGATATTCCATATTATTTGTTGATGAATTCACTAGAACCACATGCATTATGCTCATGAAAGAAAAATCAGAAGCATTCAACAAGTTTAAGTATTTTAAGGAACTTGTTGAAAATGAGATTGATTTGAAGATAGAGCGTCTTAAATCTGATAGAGGAGATGAATTCATGTCCAAGAATTTGATGATTTTTGTGAGGAGTATGGGATCAAGATGCAATACTCCATAGCTATAACACCACAACAAAATGATGTAGTGGAGAGGAAAAATAGGTTGGTTCAAGATATGGCACATGCTATGTTGGATGAAGATGATGTATCAGATACCTTTTGGGGAGGTGTTGTTCAAACAGTAGTATATTTGACCAATATAGTTCTTCTTAGGCCTAACCGTGACAAAAATCCATATGAGTTGTGGAAAGGAATACCAACAAAAATTGACCACTTCAAAATATTTGGGAGCAAATGCTACATCAAAAGAACGAAAGACAAACTTGGAAAGTTCAAACCAAGCACTGATGAAGTAATATTCCTTGGTTATTCCTTCAAGAGAAAGGGATACAAATGCTATAACAACACAACTAAAAGGGTAATTGAAGGTATTGATGAAGATTTGCCTAAATCTAATGATTTCAAAGATGTTGTAGCTTATTATTATTTCATAGAATATGAGGACCAAGAAATTTCTGAAGAAGAGTAAGAAGAAAGAAAGACTTCCACTGCAAAGAAGCCTCCACCAAGTCACATCCAAAACAAGTACCCGAAAATTAAAATTCTTGGAAGCAAAGAGCTTCAAGTGAAAACAAGGAGGAAGTTATTGGATAGCTTCAATCAAGCACATTTTGCACTATTGTCTCAAATAGAGCCCAAAAGCTTCAATGTAGCCAAAGAAGATCAATATTGGGTCAAAGTAATGAATGATGAATTAGATCAAATTGAGAAGAAAAATACATGGGAGATTGTGCCAAGGCCAAAGGACAAAAACATCATTGGAACCAAGTAGGCGTTCAAGAACAAGCTAGATGAAGAAGGAAAAGTAGTAAGGAACAAAGCAAGACTTGTGTGCAAAGGGTATGCTCAGGTAGAAGGTATTAATTTTGATGAAAATTTTGCACTTGTAGCTAGATTAGATGCTATAAGAAAGTTTTTGGCCTTTGCATGCTACAAGAAAATTAAAGTTTATCAAATGGATGTAAAATCAACTTTCTTGAATGGTGATCTAAAGGAGGAAGTTTATATAGAGCAACCTGAAGGTTTCTTATTGGGTGATGATGAGAATCTAGTGTGTAGGTTGAAAAAGGCTCTATATGGCTTGAAACAAGCTCCAAGAGCATGGTATGCAAAGCTAGACAAACATATACAACAACAAGGCTTCAAAAAGGGACTCACGAACAACAATTTATATATCAAATTTGAAGATGATCATTTTCTAATAATTGCTGCGTATGCAGATTATATTATTTTGGGAGCGATCTGGAGAAGATGGGCCAAAATTTTGCACAAGAAATGCAAAAACAATTTGAAAAGTCAATGTTGGGCGAGCTTCCTTTCTTTCTCAATTTGCAAGTTATTCAAGATGAAAAAGGGATTTTTATTTCTCAATCAAAGTATCTTAGAGAGAAATTAAAACAATTTGGCATTGAAGATTGCAAAACAGTGTCCACTCCTATGGTTACTAATTGTAAGTTGAGTAAAGATGATGAATCACCAAAAGTAAATCAGTCCATTTATCGTTCCATGATTGAAAACTTATTGTGTCTAATTGCTTCTGGACCTGACATGATCTTAATGCTTCTAGATCCTCTTTACAACATTAAGATGAGTCTCTTCAAGTATCTTCAAGGCACTCTTGATTATGGATTATGGTATCCCAAAGGTAAAAATTTCAATTTGATTACTTTTATTGAGGTTGATTGGGATGGTAGAATTGATGACAGGAAAATAATTCAGGAGAAACTCACTTTTTGGGATATTGTTTGGTCTCTTGGGCAATCAAGAAACAAATTTCTTATCTATTTGTCCACTGCTGAAGCTCAATATATAGTAGAAACTACATGGTGCACACACATTTTATGGATGAAACAAGCTCTTCAAGATATCCATGTTGAGTATGAAGAGCCTCTTCCCATCATGGTAGACAACACAAGTGCAATAAGCTTCTCCAAAAATCTGGTTCTTCATTCCAAGATGAAGCACATACCAATCAAATATCATTTTCTAAGAGAACAAGTGGTCAAAAAGGTTATGCAGTTGGAATATATTGCTTCAAATGAAAAAATTGTAGATATCTTCACCATGTCACTTCCAAGGGAGAAATTTGAATATCTTAGAGAGCATGTGAGTGTTGTGCCTTTTCGAAGGCATTGAGGAGTTTTTACATGGAGTTTGCTAATGTCATATGGCTGCCACCAAGAGCACTTTCAACAATAAATTTTGGATAATGGGTGGTGATTGGTTGGTTGCATGCTTTTCATGGCATTGTGAATTGTTTGTTTGCTTCTTCTTGCTTCATTTCAATATGGATTTCTTCTTCATGTATATTTATTCTTCAAGATGGTGTGGTCTCACATATATTTAGGGGGAGAATTTCCAATAGCTCACGGGGAGTATTTGTTGCACCTTTTCAAGGGGAGTACTTCCTTTTTGGTCATGTATCACATTGTTGTTATCTATTTTCTCTTGCCATGTAAAACCCCTTTCCATTGATGCCAAAGGGGGAGAGAGAATGAGTTATGTATGTGCTCAACTTCATATTGTTGTATTTAAATGTCATATTTATTTTTCAGAAGCTACAGGTTGACATCATTGGCAAAGAGGGACTTTGTTGGCCTATTTGTGTTGCCATTGATGTCACTTGTTGAAGTATGTACTCATGAGTCCCTATGTATCATCTTCAGTCTGTTGTACACTTGTTGAGGGTTGTCATGATTATGTAAAATGTTGTCATAAGTATTACAAGGTCTGTAGAAGAGCTGTCATGAGGTATTAAGGTCTCATCTAAAGCTGAGCTACATGTGTGCTAGAGGTCTAGTTGATGATGTGTGTGGAGTCTTGTTGAGTTATGCAACTAGTTCCCTGATGTCAATATGGGCTTGGAAGGATGGTTTATAGGTCTTATCAACCCCCTAAAGCTCTGTTTCAAAATTAAGGGAAATATATATTGTTTTACCTTATGCTCTACCCCAGTGGCATGGATAAAGGCCAGTGGGAGCGACTGAAATGGTCCAGTCACTGGCTTGTTATGTTATGGGAGTGACTAGCCGAATCAGGTCAATGTTGTGAGAGAAACCGAGGAAAAACATGAGAAAATATTCACATTTCACACACTCAATTGGAATTAAATTGATTTTGGCGAATCTTATTATCAGAAATTTCTAGAAAAAGGTCAAGAAAGTTGTGGGGCCTCCAAAAAGTGATCAAAGTTGAAATTATCAAAATTCTAGTTGAATGAGTGGCTTGATTTGGTAAAAAATTCCAGCTCAATCAAATCTGAAGGACGTGAATAAGATTTGGGCAAGCTCCATCACTTGAAGAATTGATTGATCTTAGAAATTACAAATATGAGAAGGCAAAAAATTCATTTGGTTGGGTTCACTAGCAGTGTGAGTAAGTGAATGTGCATGAGTAGCAAGTGCACAACCAGTGAGTTTTGTAGCGAGTTCAAAGTTTCATAATTGCAGTGTGCTTTAGAGATTATTCTTCAATAACATTTCAGAGTTGTGTGAAGAGATTGAATATCAATTTGGAGAGTGTTCGGAGAGAGTTGTTCTCTAAATTGGAGTGTGAAATTGTGGCTGCATGAGTGTGCTTATTTGTTGCATGTTTTGATTATGCAACAATATTTTCAGTTTTGAATCATATTTTCTTGTAGCATAATTGTTTCTACTTGGAGTGGGGGCTTCAACTTAAGTGCATGTGAATTGTCTATTATAGGAGTGGGTGCTCCAAGTTGGTTTTGGCCAACATTTCTCATTTCAGTCAAGGGGTGAGTGCTCCATTGCTAGTGGTGGCTGGCTAATGTAATGTAAATGAGAATATTTTGAAGCAACAAATAGTTTGGTGGTTTTTTTTTTTTGTTCACTTGAGGGGGGTTTTTCCACCTAAAATCCAAGTGTCTACATGTGATGATTGTTTTTGTTTTTCATGGGCATGATGTTGATATATCTTTCTAAAGTTAATTTCTAAATAAGTTTTATTTGCAAAATTAATTTTTATATTTTCATAATATTGATTCACCCCCCACCCCTGAGTGTTACTTTTGTCTAACAGTGAAAATGTTTGGTGGACCTTCAAAAGATGTAAATGAAAATTATAGGGTTTGTAAACCCTAATAGGCTAGAAGGCCCAAGGGTTTGTGGATAAATCCCTAGAGCTAGACCAAGATTAATGCTTTTGCTGAAATAAGAAACCCTAGCTCACGTCAAGAAGGAATGACATCATGCTAATGTTGAGGACAACGCTGATAAATTTGCAAGATGGATGCAAGAAGGCTAAGGTCAAAAGGGAGATGATATTTCCATATAATCCTTTAAATATAATTACTTTATATCTCTCTTCTTTTAATATTATTTTTATTGTCGTTGTACTATTAGTTATCCTCTCGTCTTTGTTTCTTTTGTTGGGTTGTAATAATTCCTCCGTGGCCTCCTAGTGAGGATTGCAGGTACATAGTAAAGGTTGTCAAGGCACCAACAATAGATGGAAGTAGTGGAATAATCAAGCAAAAATTGTGACAAGAGGACTCTCCAAAAACCAATGATTTGTGTTCAGAGATATAGTACTAGATGAGATCTGAGCTTAGAGGTAGTAGGAAGATTAGAAAATTTGAAATATACCTTTATTATGCCAAAGGGAAGTTAATGATGACTTCTAAATGGATCTATAAGATCTACCGTGCAACATATGGAAACATAGACAACTACAAAGCGAGACTTAAGAGTTGAAGGTTCTCCTATAAATAGGGAGTGGATAAATTTGTAGGTACACTTCTATTAGAAATATTATTGCTTCTGTTACAAAATTATATCATATTAATGTAGAGGCTATTTTTCTCCATGAATAATTTGAGGAAGAAGTGTACATGAAACCACCTCAAGGTTTTGAGGGTCATGAAGAAGTCTCCTACTTGCAAATAGAATATTGCAACTAAGATTTGGATTGATGGATCAAGGTTGATCCTATATGATTTATTTATGATGGAAGTAGGAGGACTCATGTGTCAAAGGGAGCAACTGTGGCATAATTTTTTTCTTCCATAACAAAGGGAGTTGTCATGGACCCTTGTTTTAGCTTTAGAGGGGGTTTACCTCTTACTTCAAGATGATGGATTGTCATTTAGATTGTCAGCTTGTAACACCCTCGTCCCACATTTACCCAAGTTAACCAGTCCGCTGGGGTAAACATGTGATGAGAGGCTACTATGATCTGATTCAAATCCCCATATACAATTAAGGAAGTGGAAGTTCTAAAACACAACCAACCTGACCTTCTATACATGTTACATAACCTTCAAGAGCCAACCAACCATTACAGGTGACCAACCCTTGAGGTAACTTGACATTTTTAAGACATAGAGCCTTAGTCACTCCCCTAACATGGGAATGCATGCAATTGGGATCCTCTAGTCACTCCCACAGCAAGGGCATGCAAGCAACTGGAGACTTTTTCAACTAGTTCTAAGTCTGCGACCCCATATTCTGTGCCACAGTTTTAGGACCAAGACTCATACCACTACCCATAACTTCATGAAACATCCAGAAATGAAAAGTAACATCGAAAAAATGATACTAATGTAAACAATGAACAAAGACTTGCTCATAACCCTACTATCCATGATAATCATTTCGTTAAACATGTCACAAATATGCAATCTATAGGTCATATCAACATATCTAAGCATAGGGGTCTCATACTTAATTAAGAATCACTAAGAAGCATTGATTCCTTATCGCATTAGCTGAATTAGCATCTATTATGTCTTATATTAATTGTTCGTTCATTTTCAAATCAAAACATGATGGGATCCATACATCAAGTCTGTCATAAAACATGCTCATAAACAACATATAACCAAAATAATAACAAGAATATAACAACCATAAAAACCACATATAAACAAGTATATTTACCCATCAAATACAAAAGGAAAGAATCTCTTATTAACATATGCAAAATGCAACCAGGTCTGGGATTTTCACATACCACCCAACCATAGATTGGTTGAACCCAATCTTTCTTTCAATTAATCACCCCCATGCCATATTCCAAGAATGAATGTGGGATCTCATGGAACACATCCAACAAAACCAAACCAGGGCTTCCAAAGGCCAAACCACCTCAATCCTTAACCAACGATTCCACCTCACGACTGAACATCAATAGCCATCACCAGATTGGTCTCTACCAAAGTTTTCTAGGGCTCTAGAGTGTTTGTTCCAACTAGGGCTTCCAGGACTAGTAACTCAACCCACAACTGCTGCTTGGCTTCTAGAGTGTTTGTCCAACTAGGGCTTCCAGGACTAGTAACTCAACCCACAACTGCTGCTTGGCTTCTAGAGTGTTTGTCCAACTAGGGCTTCCAGGACTAGTAACTCAACCCACAACTGCTGCTTGGCTTCTAGAGTGTTTGTCCAACTAGGGCTTCCAGGACTAGTAACTCAATCCACTAAGGGATTCCAGAGCATTTGTTCAACCAAGGGTTCTAGGATTAGTAACTCAACCCAAGTTGTTACTGGGCTTCCAGAGCGTCTGTCCAACCAAGGCTTCGAGGAACTAGTAACTCAACCCACAAACATAAGTAACATGACAACCAACCAAAAAAAAAGGAAAGACATCCACAACACCATGGCTATCTAAGAATGGAAAGGCTAGGCAAATCCACTATCAATCCAGATAATCCTCCTGCCAATGACAGATCATATCTAAGAAACCACATGCATGTGCCATGCGCCAAAACTAGCAAGGAAATCATACATGCAACTCGATACCTTTAAGAAAAACCCGCTATAGCTGATGATCTTGATGTCCTCTTACGCTTTCCTTCTTGTCCATTCTTGCTCCAAAATTCCAAGTATGCCGCACTCCTCCTAGAGTGCTCCAAGAAAACTCTAAGTGTCCAAGAGTATGAGAGAGAGAGTAGAAAATGAGAGCTCCAAACCTGAACTGACCAAAAAGCTACAAGATGATCCTCATAAGCCTTTTTATTAATGAGGCCTTTATTTTCTTCAATTTTATATTATTTTACTTCATTTTACTCCTCACTTGCAACTGGTAACCTTTCATCTTCCTTTCATCCTAATTTCCATTATATTCATAAATAAAATGCCAATAAATGTCTCATGTCATTCCAAAGCCTTTGCCACTGTCTTTTCCAATTTCCATAGCCATTAATTAATCACAAGTGATCCCCATCATTATATTTTTGCCCAAAATTCAGCTTGGAATACATGTCCTATGACTAAGGCTATTATTTTACCTTTATTAACTTTATTACATGGAATTTTGACCAAAGTTATTACACAAGCTAGATAGTTGATATGCTAGAAAAAAACAGTGGCAGAGGGAGAAACCAATATTTGTACAATATAAATTGTTAAGGTACCTAAAAAGTAACCAATAGAGCCAATGCATGAGGCTTAACATGTGTTGAAGTACTATAATAGTAAAATTGGTTATGACACATGGTTTGAGATATGTCTAAAATAGTGAAGCACAACTGCAAGGATACACAAATTCAAATTGGGCAGAGAGTGCAGAATTAATACATAAAGAGTTCATCAAGATATTTCTTTAGTTTGGGCCCCACTAGGATTTCTTGGATGAGCATGAAGTAAACATCTATCACTCTCGATACTATAGAGGATGAGTATATTGCATATTGGTTGATGAGTTGAGATGCAGTATGGATTCAAAAAAAAACTTGCAAAATTATTTGATAAAGTGCAGGTGATGACCATGATGACAAGTCAAAGCGCAGTGAGATCTAGTACCAAGACATGGTACAAAAGGAAGAAGTGTGGCTTCAGTACTATTATATAGTCAAGAAGATTGCTAACAAATACTCTATCCCAGTATGAAGTTTGTATACTTAAAGGACAAGCTTGGAGTGATTGAGCATGTCTCTCTCAGCAAGAGAGAGTGATGAAATTACAACATCAAGGACAATCATTCTCCTTAAGTAAGGTTGACAAGGATTAGGGAGAATGGTCCATAGTGTTGATGTGATAACATAAGGGACAAACATTCTCCCCATGTCAAGTATGTTGAGTAGGATTAGGGAGAATAGTCTGGAAGAGGACAATCATTCTTCTTATGTCAAGTATGTTGACCAGAATTAGGAAGAATGGTCCTAGAAGCCCATCATCACTTAGTTGAGTGGGTTTCTTTCAACATCAGGCTCAAGATTACTCTCTGGATAGGTTGAGTGAGTGCATTTATCATCATGGGCCAAAGTGATGCCTTTATATTAGGAACCATAATACTCAAATGGATTTATTGCGTCCCTATGGTTTCATGACAAGTCAAAGAGATTGACCAAGATGATGGTGACCCAGGACTAGTCCATATACCATGGGTCAAAGGCTATTAATTTTTAAAGCACCCTCTAAACTAATAATTACTTCTTAGTTTATTCTTGCATTTATATTAAACATAAAACAATTATGAAGGACGTTAATAGTAATATAAAATGTTTGTAGGAACATAAAGAGATAGCCAAATAAGAATACAAGAATTTAACCTAGGAAAACCCACATGGGGGAAAAACCTAGCAACCTTTTCATATAGAAATCATTAAGTTCAAAAGAGATACATCAACTCAACATAAAGTCAAACAAGACCTTGGCCACACCTGGTCAAACTGCCCTTTTTATAAGTCTCAAATATCTTTGTTCTTCCTCATATCCGCCTTTTATTTTGCCTTAGACCCATCAAATATTCTGCCTCAAGTTCGTCTAACGCACTACCTGAGATGGTCCAAATTCTCTTTCTATTGAATATGACCAAATTTCCTTTTGGAGGAGGTTGAAGATTTTATTTATACTTCTCTAGGAGGCCAGATGGGTATGACCATACGGGTAAGATGACCTAACTTCTTAGAGGGTTGACTTTGCAATTTCGAGGAAAATGATCAAATTTCAATATTCAAAATTTCTCTTTTGAAGTCGACATGAAGAACATCCTGTACAACTTATTTCCCAAAGTAATAATAACAATGTGAGGCCTAGAATCAAATACAACATCCCACTTCCACAAGTATGGCTGACCTATTAAATCATCACAAACTTCAAGAGGAGAAACATCACATACTGCCTCATTTGTGAAGGCTTGATGTTGTAGGGAAGGTGATACCGTTGGCTGACACGAGGATATCTTCCTTGGTGAACCAGCCAATGGTGTATGACTGTGGGTGTGGTGTAGTCAGTAGGCCCAACCGCTTCACGACCTCTACTTAAATGAGGTTCTTTTGGCTCTCGCTGCCAACAATGAACTGCAACGGAGAACCCTTCACCCAAATATGTGAGTGGAAGAGCCTCTCCCACTCCTTTGGATCTTCAGGCTCATCCTTCTGGATCTTGGTGGTGGAAACAATGGCACTAGGCTTCGCATCGATAATATGATTCCCTTTGTCATTTCCCTTGTCAGTTTCTGAGTCAAAGTTGGAACATGCATATGATTCAGAATCCTTCAGCTCGGTCACTAGTGACTGCTCGACTCGCCACCCACTTGTGTTGTGAGTGGGCCTCTTATGGAACTCACATCGTTTCCCTGTTTCCTTATTTGTCTTCTTGGTGTTTCTCTTTGCTTGTGGTTTCGACGGGCTATATTGGGTCACCCTGCCTTGTCTTTTTACTTTGTTCTATTGTTTGGGGGCACCTTTCCCTTGCTTTAAATTCATAGATCCAGTCTCACTTCTTCTGTTTAAATTTATGCTCGATCTTGACAACGTATCAATAGGTAGAGCCAAGCAAGGAGATGTCCAGGAATTCCATATCGTCCTGGATGTACTTGTGTAGACAATTGTGGCACTTGAGTACCAAATTCCTCTCAGAATCCTTAATACCTAGCTTTGTGCGAAGGGTATGGAAACCATTTGTGAAATATGACACATCTTGGTTCCTTCCTTGCTGCAGTGTGGTCCACTTTATGTATCTATCTTCATAACTCCTGATAGGGTAATAATGTTCCTTGACGGCAGTTCAGAAAGAATTCCAAGTGGGTGCTACTGAAAACAATGAGGATTCCCTCTTGTCCTTTTGTTCATAGTATGTTTCCCACCAATCCTTGACATGTGGGGCGACTTTGAGGAGTGCAAATGTTAATCTTTTCCTGATTGGAAAAGTCATGAACTGGAAAATATCCTCCCAATATATTTAACCATCTATCTATGGCGTTTGTATCTATCTGTCCTTCAAATATGGGAATGTCAAAGTTAACTTGTACCTACAAAGGAGTGACACCTCCAGAGTGGCTGTTGGATGAAGATGCATTGCTTGTGGGTTGCTGCTAAAGGATCTGGGCAAAGTTATCCATCATCACGTTCCTTTGTCGCTCGAGGGATTCCTCGAGCAATATTTTGAAAGGATCTTCTGCCCCCTCGTCTTTTTTTTCTTCTGCCATGGGAGGCCGTTAGAGTTTGCGAGGCTTATCTTGCAAAGGTTCAACCGGTTTGAGCCCTAACCCATTATACCCTGACCTCATTGGGACATGCAAAGAAAAATAGAGAAAGAGCAGACCGCTCTGATACCACTGATCTAGACTTATGCAAGAACTAAACAAAATACATATATGCACATAAACACAAAGATGCAGCAGAAATAATACTTCAATTCATTAATATCAAAGAACTGAAATATGCTTACATATAGAAATGGAAATAAACTAGCTCGGGTGATGGTATCTTATCTCTGAGAAGAGATGTGGTAGCTACATGCCACTGAACTATGTTGCAATGAGGCTCAAATGCCTATTTATTATTGAGAAACAAATGAAAACCCTAAACATCGAAAAAACTAAGCGTATGAGATGAAGCGTGAAAACTGTGGGCCCCGTTTGTGTAAATTGGTACATCAACTTCCCAGGGTCGTAACTTTGGCATACGATCTCTGTTTGGCTATCATGATACCCCATTTTAAAGATATTGAAGAAGAGGCCAAAATCAAACTAGACAACTAGTTTGGGACTTTTCCGGTCTCTACATTTTCCTCCAAAACGTCTTTTAGTCCCTCAAATTGGCTCAAGAAGTTTAAGACCTGAAAAAATGCCAAAAAATAGTAAGTTGTGCTATAATTAAGAAAAAATAAAAGAAACAATGGTGGGGGTCCAAGTGGAATATGCGGGTTGTCACTAATTTCCACCTAGATCAGTCCTCCCCCCTTCGGAAGCAATGGTCCCCATTGCATTGAGTGCCTCCATGAAATGGTGAAACTTCTGTTGAACTTGGTCCTTGAACTAGATAGTGTTTTTCATTTGCGTCTCCATGATCTGATTATTTGTGTCCTATTCCATGTAGTCTAGGTTTAACTCCGTTGGTGTGAGCTATTTTTCAATATCTAATGTGTCTAGTAATGGTGGAAATTATGGTCGAAGCCGGTCCACATTGAACACTAGGTGCAGGCCAAGGAATGGTGGAATGTTGAGCTCGAAAGTGTTGTCCCCTACAACCTTAGTGATGGTGTAAGGCCCATGTTGGAGCGGGTGAAGCTTGCAGTGGGGCCCAGCAAGGCACTCCTTCTACAAATGTAACCAAACTTTGTTGCCCACCTAGAACTTGTGTGGCACACGATGTTGATCATGACGCTACTTGTACTTAGCAATGACTCTCTCTAATATGTCATGGACTTGCTGGTAGATGTGTTGAATGTGCTCAATGAAGCTGTTAGCTCTGTCAACTTCAGACTATACATGAGTCAAATATTCTTGAGTAGTTGTAAATGGTATGGCCACATTAATGGGACATAGTGGCTGGAATCCCAACCCCACCTAAAAGGGGTTGTGGCTAGTTGATATATGGAAAGCTCTATTTTAGCTGTACTGGGCATAGGGGAGGCTTTCATCCCATGTGCATGGATGCTTTGAGTTGTACATATGCAAAATGTGTACGATAATCCTGTTGATGACCTCTGTTTGGCCATCAGTTTGGAGGTGGAAAGCCATGGACTTAGTGAGTTTGGTATCCAACATCGACCAGAGACTTGACCAAAATGTATTTAGGAATTTGACATCCTGATATGGGATAATGGACTATGGGATCCCAAAATGTACCCACACTTGTTCAAAGAAGAGCTTAGTAGTGGCTTCTGCTGTGATAATCTTCTTGCAGGCCGTCAGAATGGCCATCTTAGAGTCTTTGTTGACGACCATGAAAACACAATTGTTCCTATGCTTAGTAGAAGGAAGTCTCGACATGTAATCCATGGATATGGATTCCCAAGGTTGAATAGGAGTAGGTAGAGGAGTATACATGCCCTGCTTCTTGATGGTTAGTTTGTAAATGACATAGGCAGTGCAGGATTTGATGTACTTCCCAACATATTGTCGAAGGTTCAACCAATGAAAATACTTCTGTAGCACCGCCACTATTTTTTCTACCCTGAAATGTCTAGTAACCCGACTAGTGTCCCTCCCAAATAATCTTGGCACACTTGGCTTGAAGGAACACAGAGGTGTTCCAGGTGGCATAAGAATGCATCCTGGAGGTGAAAATTTGGAACTTGCTTGCCTTCTAGGAGCGTCTGGCATGTGTTGCCGAATTCTGTATCACTCTTGTAAAGATATAGCCACCCCACAATCTCTTGCTCACAAGAGTCAAGAACAATGGTCAGCACCATGAACAGTGGTTGGCTGATGAAGTTTGCAACATTGTTGGTGCTGCCCTTCTTGTACTTAGTCAAATGGAATTGTTGCAGGTATGTTGATCATTTCTGATGGCAATCATTCTGCAACTTACCTTGTGTCTGTATGAACTGAAAGGGTTGGTGGTTTGTGTGGATGACAATTTCCTTCAATAGAATGTAATGCTTCCATTGTTGGTATACCTACACAATTGAATACATATCTTTTTCATCGGTGGGATACTTTCAGAATATGTCTAAAAGTGTCTCACTGTGATATGCCACTGGATGCCCCTATTGAGTAAGAATTGCACCAATATCATAGTTGGAGGCATCTGTCTCAATCTCAAATGGTTGCTGCAGGTATGGTAGTGTGAGCAATGGTGCAGAGAAAAGGCGATGCTTCAACTTAGAAAATGCCTTCTGTTGGGAATTAGACCATAAGAACTTTGCTTTCGCTCCTCCCTTGGTGACTTGACTCAAAGGCCAAGTTATATGAGAGAAACACAACACGAACCTACGATAGAGGTTGGAAAGACCCAAAAAGATGCAGAGCCCTGTTAGAGTGGTTGGGGCTGACCGATCTCGAATGACTTGTATCTTGGCTGGGTACATGCACACCCCACTCATCAATGATGTACCCAAAATATTGAACCTAAGTCATACCAAAAGTGCATTTCTCCAAATTGGCACACAACTTGTGTTGCCACAAGGTTTGGAGGACCTTTCAAATATGGTGGAGGTGTTCTTCACAACTCTGGTTGAAGATCAGAATGTCATCCAAATACACCACCATGAATGAGTTGGTGAAGGGTCACAAGATGTCGTCCATCAACCTCATGAAGGTTGCAGGGGAATTCATCAACCCGAAAGGTATGACCAGCCATTCGAAAAGGCCCTCCTTGGATTTGAAGGTAGTCTTCGACACATCGGAGGGTGTGGTCGGTACTTGGTGATAACTAGATTTCAAGTAAATCTTGCTGAAATATTTCCCCCCTTGAGCTCATCCAAAAGGTCATCAATCCGTGTGATTGGATACATATTCCATATAGTGATCTTGTTCAGCTCCCGATAGTCAATACTGTTGAAATATGGCAACAAGAATATTCCAATTTAATTTTTCCTTGAATTGAATTGTGAATTAAAATCGAATTGTCTTAACAACTACTTGGAAATAATTAATTAATTCATTTTGAGTTAATTAGTTGGAGAAATTCAAGTTAGAAGTATTTCTGAAGTCATGCAAGAGTTATCCCTTAAATTAAGGAGATAAGATTGAGTTATATTTGAGTTGTAATTAGTTAACTCAGTTTATTGAGTTAAGTCCAATTAAATTAGTTCCAAACTATTTGAGGAACTAATAGAGAGTTAACAGTCAGTTGATGCATGCGTGCACTCAACTGGTGTACTCCAGTTAACTGAAGATTCCCTCATCAAAAACTCATGCATATCTATTATGAGAAAGACCCAGTTGAGATTAAAGACAAGGACAATGTACTATCAGTTGCATGTGTTTTCTTATAAAGGAAACTCATGCATGCAGTCAAGGAATCATTCCTTGAGGATTGCGCAATTTTGACAGTGTGTGAGAGAGTGTTCCACTTGGTGAGGTGAAGATCATCCACAAGGAACAATGCAAGGAAATAGGAGCTTGGAGGGCAAAGAGGAAGGCTGGAGAGCATCAAAGATTTCCTGTGAGCATCTGTGAGGATAGTACTTAGAGCTGGCTAGCTATGAGAGCTAAGGCTTTGTATAATTCCTATGTATTTCCACCTTGTATGATAATACAAATAGTGGGGTTTTTAGCTGAGGCTTTCCCCAAAGTATTTTCATGTGTATTGTGCAATTGATTCTTCTTCTTCTGATTATATTGTTCAGCTCGATCTTTAAGCTTCCGCAAATTGATAGTAGAAGTAGGTTATAGTATTTTGCTTTAATTTATATTTCATTATTAGGTTAACCTACCAACAGATTTCTACATGGTACCAGAGATGGATGTGTAGAATTTTCTACATGGTATCGAAGCTGTGAACAGTATATTGAGAAGAGAATTTGAAGTTTGAAGTTCGAGGTTGCAGGTGCAAATCAAATTCATATCATACTTCAAGGTTGGCCAATGGTGTTCTATGGCTTGAGACTCAAGTATGCCTTGGAAGGTAGATCGAATTACATAGCATGGAAAGATAGAATGGAGGCTATATTAGAAGACAATGGCTTGAAGGAATTCATTGATCAAGAAATCCCAAAGCCAACTTCAACTAATGCACAACAGTTGGCTGAGTGGAAGAAGTGTGTGGTGAAGGCAAGATGGATCATCCTTGAGGGAGTTTGAGACCATATTGTCTCGGGTCTCCATGGGAAGGATACTCCATTTTCAATGTGGAATACATTGAAGGACCTCTACCAAAACAGTAGCGACCAGAGGAAATTGGTGCCCAAGGATACGCTTCGAAGAATCAAGATGGAGAAGGGCGATACTATTTCCACATATTTGAACAAGCTCACCCCCTGTAGAGATGAGCTTCATAGTGTGGGAATAAATACTACCGATGAAGATATGGTGAGCCTCGCTCTCCTTGGCCTTCCAAAGAGTTGGAATAGCTACGAGGACTCTGTGAATGGAAGGGAGAAACTACCGGATTGGGAATGATTGTGGTCGGTTCTTATGCAGGAGGAGATCAGGAAGAGCACACAAGATGGTTCTTCATCAAAGGATGATGATGAAGAAAATCTAGCCTTAACAAGTAAGGCAAGGAAAGGGAAGGGGGAGGCTTCCCATTTCAAATCAAATTCTTCTCATGGAGGGAAGAAGGGTGACAATTCTAAAGTGAGATACTTTAATTTTCACAAGATGGGACATTATGCGACTAATTTCCCATCGAAGAAGTCGGAGAAGGGATCCTCGGAAGGATCAAAAGGTGAGGCATTAGCCTCTCAGTTAAAAATGGACTTTACCCTCATCACATGCATGGTGTCATCGATGATGGGTTGTGTCTGGTATCTTGACAATGGAGCCTCATTCCACATGACCGGTGATAAAAGTTTATTTAGAGCCTTGGAGGAGAAATACCTCAAGATGAGAATAGAGATGGGTGACGATGGAAGGTATAGCGTTTCAGGAGTGGGCATGGTTGCTTTTCAGAGGGACCATGGAGCTCCTATCACCTTGATAGATGTGAAGTATGTGCTCGGACTGAAGAAGAACTTGGTATCGGTCGCGATGTTGAAGGACAAAGGCTATAATGTTGTCTTCAGTAAAGGAAAGGCATTACTAAGACACATAGCCATGGGTCAGACCAAGAGGATAGAGATTCGGGTGAAGAATCCCTATAAAATAGAGGTAGATGATTGTGCAACATTGAGTACAAAAGAAGAATTGTTGGTGAGTTGTGGCATAGGCGGTTGGGCCATTTGCATCATGGAGCTTGAAGATAATGCAGTAGATATCCATAGGACTTCCCAAAGGTAAACTTGAGAAAGTTGACACATGCAAAGTTTGTACCTTGGGAAAGTACACCAAGTCTTCCTTTCATCATCGAGACAGTCAAGCAGAGGCTATCTTAGAGCAAGTTCATACTGATGTGTGTGGACCATTCTCGATGTCATCCATAGCAAAGCAAACGTATTTTGTGATTTTCGTTGATGACTATTCTCCTAAATACTGGATTTATTTCATGTAGAAGAAGGACCAAACTTTCACAAAGTTTTATGAGTTCAAAGCTTTGGTCGAGAAAGAGTCAGGGAAAAAAGATCAAGGCCTTGAGAAGTGACAATGGTGTACAATATGTCTCTCAAGAGTTTAAGGACTTCTGTGTAGAGGAAGGAATTAAATGAGAGTTGATGACACCTCATAACCCACAACAAAATGGGGTGGCCGAGAGGAAGAACAGAACTATTGTAGGGGTAGCAACATAAATACTGCATGACCAAGGCCTACCACTTCACTTGTGGGTTGAGGCATGCAACACAGCAGTCTATTTGCAGAATAGAAGCCCGCAGCACATACTTGGGATGAAGACACCAGAGGAAGCTTGCTCTAGTAAGAGACCAGATGTGGGTCACTTCAGGATATTTGGCTCAATGGTATATTTCCATGTGACAAAGGATGCACGGAAGAAGCTTGAGCCAACAACAGAGTTGGGGATACTTGTGGAGTACACTGGTACACATCACAACTATCAGGTGTACTTGCCTACCAAACAGAGGACAACGGTTCGCAGAGATTTGAAGTTTGATGAGCAGAAGGCCATGTGAGTTTCCCTTGAGAGGGAGCTCCAAATACAGGCTGTGGAGGAACTGTTGGTTCCTAAGGAGGAGGAGCCTTAGATTGATGTGAAGTAGCCGCATGCAAAGGTTCCAGGAGTGTAGACATCCACTCAAGCAGAGTATTCCAGAGATGGAGAAAGCACACAAGAGAAGCTGACAGATTATTGGAGGATGCGAGAGAGAATGTGGGAGCGCCATCTTCTCAACACAGACAAAGGAGGTCACCTAAGAGGTACACTAGATACATGGCCCTTGCTGGGGAATTGATCTGAAAATGGGGCTCTTAAGCTTCTTGTCTAACTTACAAGAACCTCTCCCAATTCCAAAGATTTAAATTTTCCCACGTCT
This sequence comes from Pinus taeda, assembly GCA_000404065.3. Classification (NCBI taxonomy): domain Eukaryota; kingdom Viridiplantae; phylum Streptophyta; class Pinopsida; order Pinales; family Pinaceae; genus Pinus; species Pinus taeda. Next base: position 163,968 of record APFE031535347.1, on the reverse strand, counting down.
TAATGATTAACCATTGCAAAATTAATAAATGCTTGAAAATATAGGTGTATGCTTATATTTGTTTTTTACTGTTGAGTGCTTATGTTCATTTTCTTATGCTGATGTGAAACACAAATAACAATAAATAAAGCATCAATTCAACAAACTCATAAGACAACAATATAATATGGAGTTCACCCTAATATCATGGGCTACGTCTCCTTGAGCTCTAATCAACTCAATTAGACTCTCTGGGATTATGGCTTCAATTCTCTTACAAGTGCTACACTTAACTCCATTGGTTTACAGCTGAATCATTGGGCTTAGAATGCCATCTTACCCCTGGCCGTCCTTGTTTCGTAGATAGGTCTAGGCTTCTCTGGACTTGACTCCTTCAGTCAGTGCTCTGAGCTTCTCGAGCTTCTGGCTTCTCAGACTCCCTCAGAATTCTGCATTTGTCTTTGGAACTCCTTCTCCTGTCTTCGACACACCTCAGACAACTAGCCACAACTCGATCATTCGATTTCCTGCTGTGTTGCAACTTCACTGCAGCCTTGTGGCTCTTTAGAAGTCTATTAGAGCTCTCTGGCTTTGCCTCCAACCTCTGGTGGCTCTGCCTATTATAATGATCTCAATTTGAGTCTCACACAGCAGATACAATCAGTAAGACTGTACTTGGATCCCCCAAGTCTCTCTGGAGTACACAGCCTCTCTGGAGTACTCTCTCTGTCTTTGTCTTAACCCTGGCTCACTTTCTGCCTTTGCTTCTTCAGGTCAGCTCGGTTCTGGTTTCTCTGCTTCTAGGTCTACTTACTACTTCTTGGGCTATCCCCCCAAGTCTCTCAGTCTGTCACTTTTAAGCCAATCTGCTTTTTCACTGTTCATTTCCACTTCTCGACTTTTTGGTTCCCTGCCTTCATCCGTTCGAATCCCTTCTTTCGGCGGTTACAGTAACTGCATAACGCCTTATAGGGAGGTGGCCAACTATTCCTTTAATGGATGAGTGTGTCAGGTTCTCCTGAAACACTCGATCATTTGAAACGACTGTTATTTCTGTTTACTACAAGAATTCCCGCGAAACACGAATCTCTACCAACTCATCGTCCACGTCAGACTTCAGAATCCCGCACAATCTACTTTATAACTTTGTCAAATCCAATCATCCATCGAGTCGCATCTCTACCATTGATCTAGACCCTCCAGATACTACGGTCATCGCACATATCAGGCGGATAACTTGTTCGACGTTTACCCATCCAATGTGAGCGGTTTTCTCTCTCTTCTGCCGGATGCGTGTCACTCACTATGTGGCATCGGGCGGGACTCAGTCTAAACCACTTACCGCTCAAACCCCTTTCGATATCCTACTAGTTTCTGTGGAATCCTGACCCGGACGGAACTAAAACACTTTCTGCTGCATTTCATGATTTTTCAGGTTTAGGTGCATGTGGCTCTCCTTTGAGGGGTTTGCCCTGCAATATGCGATTAGCAACTTATCGCTAATCACATATTAGATTCCTCCCCTATTGACTCAAACCATCGCTGACTTCGCTAATTCGTGACAACACATGTTACCATGGTCCGCCGCTATGTGTGCTTGATCGACGACCCTCATTGATTCACGATGATCGCAGTTAGTAACTGTCATGAGGATTCCTATAACAAGCTTGATATTCACAAGATTTTTAATCTTTGGCATAAATTATAGAGAGTTCACGAAGACTTAGAGAGTTTCAGGATCCATTTTGGATCACGCCTTCCCACTAAAAGAACTTTTGGTCCACCAAAAGACTGATACACTGATCTGAGCAGTAAATGAGAGTAACAACACCCTCTTCTTTCAGCCTCCCTACACTTGCCTTTGCATAGTGCCTCTAAACCAAAATATCTGACCACTTCCTTGGTTGGATGGGTTGGTCGTCTCGGGAAGAACTGTTTTCCTCCTTGACTTCATGCAGAACTTCTACTGTGAAGTTTACAAAAGGTAGTTTGAACTTCTTTTCCTTGATCCTTGATCCAAGGTGGCTCAAACGGATGTGAAGTACATCTGCTCCACAAAAACTTTCATCTGTACCTGTTTGAAAAGCTGCCAAGAACAATTGTTAACAATCAATAGGCATACAGACAACAACTGGATGAATTAACTCCTGCTTCAACAAAGAAACATATTTCACATCTTGTGAACCCTTCCATGTCTTATATTTGCATAAAAATGATTAACTAGATAACCAGCCAATAAAACATGCCCTTACAACAAATGATTCTTCAAGTCAAGCATGTAGGAAAAAGACTTTTAGGACTCTTTTCCAAAAGATGAAACACTTCATCATTATCTCCATTTTGGAGACCAAGTTAACTTCTCCCAAGCCAACATCACATGCATCTCATGCTCACGCATGCATTCCATCCTTCAACTTTCGCTTAAGTACATTGTACTTTCAAAGCTGGAATGAACATATTGTTGCTGCAATAAAGTGAGTTTCCTACTCAACTTCTTTCCATTTACCATTCTGGTAAGATCCCGCAACTTGCATTTATTCCACAAAGAAATGCAAACAGATGCATCAATAGACGTGCAGTCTTAATTGGATAAGAATTTTAACCATTTCTTACCAATCCATTTCAAAGGTCTCTCCTTTGTTTGCACATCAGCATCAATATGTGAATCATCCTGAAACACATCAATCATGGAATCTTTATTTCCATCCCTGCCATTTTCTTTTTCCACCTTCTCCTTCAGCTTTGGTGGAAGCAGTGATGGATTCAAAGTCCAACACCTTTTAGCAAGATGCCCTTGCTTATGGCAATAAGTGCAACACATGTGCATCCTTTTGACAACATGATTTGCCTTGTCTTGTGGACCTTTTGTTGCTTGCTTCTTTTCCTTCAAAATTTTCCTGTATGTGGTCATCCTCTTCCAACATCTAGAAACATAATGGTTATCCAACCCACAAAAGGAACATGCAATTCTTTTTCCATGCTTTACAAAATCAAAAGGAATGTTTTTAGAACCAGATTTATACCTGCCTCTTTCACCTTTATTGCCTTCATGAGGAGATGAAGCAAATGAAGAAGTGGCTCCCTTTGGAACACCATCACTTTCTTCAAGGCTGTCAGAGTTTCCACGACTCTTTGGTTCAAGTGTGTGCTTCTGAACACCTGTAATGAAACTCCTTTTTGGAATTGTTTCAATGGCCTTCATGGCAGCTTTGGAACTCTCTCCATAAGACTGTCCATAGCCAAGACCCAAATACTTAGGCCTTTCCTCAACCATTATTGGCTCAACAATACCTTGTGCATGTTTGCCCAATCATTTCCCTTTATAGACCATCTTGGACATTAGCTTGGAACCTATGCCTCTGGTATGTTTTTCAAAAGAACCAATATAAGCATTCTTAGAAGAATTTGAAGACAAACAGGAATGGTTTACATCTTCTTCAAGCTGATACTTGGCCAAGACTTCTTTGGCAACAAAGAGTTTTGACTCCAACTGATGCATCCTTTTCAGGTTCATATTTGCAATATGAAGTTGCCTCTCCATTTCCTGCAATTTGCCAGAAAGCATATGCTTCTCTTCCTCCATGGAATTCAACTGCTCTCTAAGTATGTTGCTCTTCCTTCCCTCATCATACATTTCTCTCACAATATCCATCATGGTGGAGAAGTCTTACTTCATGTCTCCATTAAAGGAACTTGGGGAGCAAGAAGAATTTGAGAACTCACTTGTAGAAGTTGTTATTTTCAAAGTGCACAAAAGAACTTCAAACAAGATTATTAAAGAGCTTATTCAATAACCTCTTGCAACGACCTTTTACACTTCAAGGATTGCCCTGAGGTCCTTTGGGATCGAAGAATGCCTTCAACCCTTCTTCCTTCTTGTCCTTCCTGGACTGAGCTATCAATAGCTTTCCCTTTACCTCTGCAAACTCAAACAATAGTTAGTCTGCAACCAAGCATACAATCAATGAGGCAATCAATCCTTGACTATCCAAACACCTTTTAGATAAGCAGGCTTTGCCCTGTCAATCAAGCATTCTGATACAACCTTCTTTGATGGTGGGGTTAATCAATCTTAGGCTCTAATACCACCTGATCTGAAAATGGGGCTCTTAGGCTTCTTGTCTAACTTACAAGAACCTTTCCCACTTCCAATACTTTAAATTTTCCCACGTCTTAATGCTTAACCAATGCGGAATTAAGAAATGCTTGAAAATATAGGTGTATGCTTGTATTTGTTTTTTACTATTGAGTGCTTATGTTCATTTGCTTATGTTGATGTGAAACACAAATAAAAATAAATAAAGCATCAATTCAACAAACCCATAAGACAAAAATATAATATGGAGTTCACCCTGATATCTTGGGCTACATCTCCTTGAGCTCTAATCAACTCGATTAGACTCTCTGGGATTATGGCTTAAATTCTTTTACAAGTGCTACACTTAACTCCATTAGTTTACAACTGAACCAATGGGCTTAGAATGCCATCTTACCCCTGGTTGTCCTTGTTCCGTAGACAGGTCTAGGCTTATCTGGACTTGACTCCTTCAGTCAGTGCTCTGAGCTTCTTGAGCTTCTGGCTTCTCTGACTCCCTAAGAATTCTGCATTTGTCTCTGGAACTCCTTCTCCTATGTTCGACACACCTCAGACAACCAGCCACAACTCAATCATTCGATCTCCTACTATGCTGCAATTTCACTGCAGCCTCATGGCTCTTTAGAAGTCTATTAGAGCTCTATAGCTCTGTGGCTCTACCTCCAACCTCTGGTGGCTTTGCCTATTATAGTGATCTTAATTTGAGTCTCACACAATAGATACAAACAGTAGGACTGTAATTGGATCCCCCAAGTCTCTCTGGAGTACATAGACTCTCTCAAGTACTCTCTCTGTCTTTGTATTAACCCTGGCTCACTTTCTACCTTTGCTTCTTCAGGTCAGCTTGACTTTGGTTTCTCTACTTCCAGATCTGCTTACTGCTTCCTGGGTTGCTCCCCCAAGTGTCTTAGTTAGTGGCTTTTAAGCCAATCTACTTTTTCACTGTTCTTTTCCACTTCTTGGCTTTCTGGTTCCCTGCCTCTATCCGTTCGAATCCCTTCTTTCGACGGTTACAGTAACTTCATAATGCCTTATAGGGAGGTGGCCAACTATTCCTTTAACGTATGAGCATGTCAGGTTCTCCAGAAACACTCGATCGTTTGAAGCTGCCGTTATTTTCGTTTACTCCAAGAATGCCAGTGAAACACGAACATCTGCCAATTCATCGTCCATGTCGAACTTCAGAATCCTACACAATTTGCTTTATAACTTCATTAAATCCAGTCATCCATCGGGTTGCATCACCACCGTTGATCTGGACCCTCCAGATCCTATGGTCATCGCACATATCGGGCGAATAACTTGTTCGACGTTTACCCGTCTGATGTGAGTGGTTTTCTCTCTCTTCCACCGGATGCGTGTCACTCGCTGTGTGGCATCGGGCGGGACTCGGTCTAAACCATTTACCGCTTGAAGACCTTCTGATATCCTACCAGTTTTTGTGGAATCCCGCCCTAGATGGAACTGAAACACTTTCCACTGCATTTTATGATTTTTCGGGTCTGGGCGCATGTGGCTCGCCTTCTTCAAGGGTTTGCCCTGCAATATGCAATTAGCGCCTATCAGATTCCTCCCCCGTTGACTCAAACCATCGCTGACTTTGCTAATTTGCGACAGCGTGTGTTACCATAGTCCACCGCTCTGTGTGCTTGATCGACGACCCTCGTTGATTCGCACTGATCATAGTTAGCAATTGTCATGAGGATTCCTCTGATAAGCTTGATCTTCACAAGATTTTTAATCTTTGGCATAAATTATAGAGAGTTCATGAAGACTCAGAGAGTTTCAGGATCCATTTTGGATCAGGAATGTGTTGAGACTGAGCCATATTCCTTTGAGTAAGCAGTGCAACAACCGACTTGGGTTGATGTTATGGTGGAGGAGTATGACTCCATAGTTCGTAATAGTGTTTGGGACATGGTTCCGAGACCGGAGAACAAGTCAGTTGTGAGTTCCCGTTAGCTTTACAAGGTAAATCAAGCTGATGATGATGGGAGGATCATGTTGCTGTAGTATATTTCGACAGAGGAGCAAGATGTTGACATTTTGACAAAGGCATTGTCAAAGTGTAAATTTGAGTTCCATAGAGACAGGATCAGGATGGCAGATAATCCGTTTCTTTTTGAGAGGGAGTGTTGAAATATGGCAACAAGAATATTCCAATTTAATTTTTCCTTGAATTAAATTGTCAATTAAAATCGAATTGTCTTAACAACTACTTGGAAATAATTAATTAATTCATTTTGAGTTAATTAGTTGGAGAAATTCAAGTTAGAAGTCTTTCTGAAGTCATGCAAGAGTTATCCCTTAAATAAGGAGATAAGATTGAGTTATATTTGAGTTGTAATTAGTTAACTCAGTTTACTGAGTTAAGTCTAGTTAAATTAGTTCCAAACTGTTTGAGGAACTAATAGAGAGTTAACAGTCAGTTGATGCATGCATACACTCAACTAGTGTACTTTAGTTAACTGAAGATTCCCTCGTCAGAAACTCATACATATCTATTCTGAGAAAGACCCAGTTGATATTAAAGACAAGAACAATGTACTATCAATTGCATGTGTTTTCTTATAAATGAAACTCATGCATGCAATTAAGGAATCATTCCTTGAGGATTACGCAGTTCTGACAGTGTGTGAGAGAGTGTTCCACTTGGTGAGGTGAAGATCATCCACAAGGAACAACGTAAGGAAATAGGATCTTGGAGGGTAGAGAGGAAGGCTGGAGAGCAGCCAAGATTGACTGTGAGCATCTGTGAGGATTGTACTAAGAGCTGGCTACCTGTGAGAGCTAAGGCTTTGTATAATTCCTATGTATCACCACCTTGTATGATAATACAGATAGTGGGGTTTTTAGCTGAGGCTTTCCCCAAAGTATTTTCATGTGTATTGTGCGATTGATTCTTCTTCTTCTGGTTATATTGTTCAACTCGATCTTTAAGCTTCCACAAATTGATAGTAGAAGTAGGTTATAGTATTATGCTTTTATTTATATTGCATTATCGGGTTAACCTACATCATATTTTTTACAAATACAGAGTGTCCAAGTCTCGTCCTTCTTTTGTATCAACACGATCAGGCTCCCACAAGGTGATGAACTTTGCCTGATGTGCCCTTTTTGCAATAGGTCCTGAATGCACCTCTTGATTTCATCATTCTCTGAAACATAGCGTCGATAGATCGGTCCATTGGGAAGCGGTGCACACGGGGTCAGATTGATGGAGTGCTTGACCTAACAATGTAGAGGTACCCCTGTGGGTGAGGTAAATATGTCCCTCTACTCCTCTACAACCTTGTCCATCTGCTGATGTTGTGTAGAGGAGCCCTGTCTGGAGGCCGTGGCCACAATCCTCTTCTTACCCTAAGGGTGAATAATAAGGAAAATAAATTTCCCGATTTAGGAAGTGATCTTACTGCATTGCTTCATAGTGATCAAAGAAACGACGGTAGGTGGTGCTACCTCTGGTATCCTATACAACTTTTTGCCCAAAGTAGTAATAATAATGTGAGGCCTAGACTCGTACACAACATGCCGCTTCCACAAGTATGGTTGGCCTAATAAAACATCACAAACTTAAAGAGGATCAACATCACACAATACCTCATCTGTGAAGGGCTTCATGTTGTAGGGAAGGCGACATTGTTGGTTAACGCAGAGATCTCACCCTTGGTGAAGCCATCCGATGGTGTGCGACTGTGGGTGTGGTGTGGTCAGTGTAGCAACCCTGATAAAATTCCATGTAAAAATATATAAGGCCATGGTGATGGGACATATATCCCAAGATGAATGGTGGGGGAAACATCCTAATGGGTGTTGACTCAGTTTATTATGGCTAAGGTAATTGGCAAAGGAAATTGAAAAGGCCTTGGAAAGGCATGAGGCATTTATTGACATTTTATTTATGAAAATAATGGAAATTAGTAGAAAAGGAAGGTGAAAGGTCACAGGTTGCATGTGAGGAGGAAAATGAAGAAAAATAATGGAAAATGAAGAAAATAGAGGCTTCATTAATAAAAAGGCTTATGAAGATCAGTGGTCAAGACTTGATAAGTTCAGTATTGGAGCTTTCTCATTATTCTCTTTTTCTCTCATACTCTTGTATACTTAGAGTTTTCTTGGAGCACTCTTGGAGGGTGTGGCATACTTGGATTCTTGAAGCAAGAAGGCAAAGGAAGAGTAGGAAAGCGCTAGAAGGCATCAACATCAACAACTACATTAGATTTTCTTGCACGTACCGAGTTGAATGTATGATTTCTTCACTAGTTCTGGTATGCATGGCATATGCATGTGGTTTCTTATTGTGATATGTCATTGGCATGGAGGATTGCCTAGATCGACAGTGGATTGCCTAGTCTTTCCATTTCCTGGATAGGCATGGTGATTGTGGGTTTAATTTCATTGTTTGGTTTTTGTTGGTTCTCATGTTTCCTTAGATTTGGTTGAGTTACTAGTCTTGGAAGACCTAGTTAAACAAATGCTCTAGAAGCCCTGTAACAACTTGGGTTGAGTTACTAGTCCTATAAGCCTTGGTTGGACAAACACTCTTGAAGCCTTAGGTGGGTTGAGTTACTAGTATTGGAAGCCTTGGTTGGAAAAACGCTTTGGAAGCCCTGTATAAGCTGTGGGTTGAATTAGTAGTTCTAGAAGCCTTGGTTGGACAAACGCTCTAAAAGCCCTGGAAGGCTTGGATGGGTACCAATTTGATGATGGTTTTGTGATGTCTGACCGTGAGGTGGAATCACTATTTGATGGGTTATGGTGGATGGCCTCTGGAAACCTTGGATGAGTTTTTATTGTTGTGTTCTATGAGATCCCACATTCATGCTTGGAATATGGCACGGGGGTGAATGGATGAAGAGAGATTTGGCTCAACCATTCAATAGTCGGGTGGAATGTGGAAGTCCCATCTCGGGTTTAGATTTTGCAACATTAATGAAAGGTGATATCTCCTGGTATTTCTATGAGTATTATGATGGATTATATGTGGTGTAAATGGCTATGATTTTATTGATATTTTTGTCCCTATTATGCTGGTTATATGTATATTTTATGACAACAACTATCTATGGATCTTAGCATGTTTTTACTTGTATGTGAATGGATAATGTGTTTATGACCTAATAGATCAATATGCAGTGAGTGACATGAGGAATCAATGGTTCATTGTGATTCTTAGATAAGTATGAGATCCCTACACTTAATCCTGTTGTTTACACCTGTAGGTCACATGTTCATGATATGTTTGATGAAATGTTATCATGGCTAGTAGGGGTCATGCTAAGGTCTTAATCATCTCATTGTGTTTACATCACTATTTCCTTGTAATTTTCCTAATTCTAAGCATTCATTCCATTCTAGGCGGTGGCTTGGGCTCTAGGCCTCAAAAAGTGCCTTAAATCTTGGGGTCGCTAGAACAAAAATGGAAATTTTGGTCCACAGTCACTCGCAGAAAGGCCTATGAGAGCGAATTTCAGTTTCTGGTCGCTCTCTTTCCCATAGCATGAGAGCGACTATGGCCATAGAGGCCTAGAACATTAGTAGGACCCAGGGATAGGTTGTCTGTGTAGAATTTTTCCTACAATCAGCTAGCTTTGATACCATGTAGAACTTTTTCTACAATCAGCTAGCTCGATACCATGTAGAAATTTCCCACCTGTAGATCACCTAGTAATGCAATGTACTAAAGCAAAACACTTGATCTACTTCTACCATAAACTTTAGCGGAAGCTAATCAACCATGAGCAACATCAATAAGAACACATATAACTGATAAGAAGGAATCAATCACACATAACATAGAAGAATTTACCCAGGGAAAGCACCTGCCTAAAACCCCATCTCTGTATTATCATACAAGTGGAAATATAGTCCAGATTACACAAAGCCTTAGCTCGGAAGCTATCCAACTCTTAGTACAATCCCTCTGCTGCTCATAGACAGTCAAAGGCTTCTCACAAACCTTCTCCTCTGCCCTCTAAGCCTCCTATTTCTATGCACAGTTTTTCCTGGGTCCTCCAGCTGCAACCTGTGTGATTCTCACCTCACACACAACACTGAACTCTGAAATAACTGCACAAACCTGAAGGAGATAAATCCTCATCATGGATGAGCTTCCTTTATAGGAAAAATATTTATCCAACTGATAGTACACTGTCCCTTCTCTGATCTCAACTGGGTCTTTGTCTGAACTGCCATGCATCAGTTATCCACAAGAGAATACTCAGTTATCTGAAAATAACAGTTGTCACATGCATGCATGCATTAACAAACTGTATCTCATTAATTTAACAACTTGTTAAATTAATCTAACTGAACTTGACTAAGTTAAACTAAGTCAACTGATCCTCTCAATATAGAACTCATCCTTAATTCCTCAATCAGTGGAGCAAATCAAGGACACATTCCCCAATCAGTGGAGAAATTATTGCATGTTCTCACAAAGACTTCAAGTTTGATTTTCCTTAACTAATTAACTCATGGAGAATTAATTAATTAATATTCAAACTGGAGGTAAGACAAAATTCGAATTTTACTTCCTATTTAGACTAGGGACTGTCTAAAAATAGGAATCCAACTTGAACTGCCAAAAATATAACTTCTATTTTTAGCACTTCCATTTTTCATTTCGTGTTGCCCAATCTAGCACTGATGCCCAAATTGCTATTTTTAACACTTCTATTTTTAGAAATTTCTTGTTGCTAATTTTCAACACTCCCTCTCAACAAGAAAGGCTTCCTCTCGAACCCGATCCTGTACCTTTGGAATCTTCTGCATGCAACACATCTACCAAGTGTGGTTGCTCCAACAACTCTCGGAACAAAAAAAACTCCCAATTGACCACTCTGTTGGGCTAGAAACATACTCTGATGTTGAAGCTCTATCTACTGTTGACAAGTGATCCCTCTCTGACCTCTGCGCTACTGAAACATCTCCATGCATCTCGCACTGTTGCACCCTTCTCTATGCTACCCTGCACATTGCAAAACACTTGTGCCTCTCGCATTGTTGCAGCCTGCATGCTATGTGTTGTCCTGGGATTCCCTGCACTGTAGCTCTCTGTGCCACTCTATCTGCATCTGTCTCTACCCAATCAGTCAGTTCCTGCTACTCCACATTGGGGCTCCCATAACAAGGTCTCATCCAAGAGGTTGGGTACCTCAAGGATCATGCCCCTCCTCCTTGGGACGATCACTCCACATCACCCCATCTCCTACCTGGAGGTATGGCTGCATGTGATCCCTTTGCCCACCTAACTCAAAGTTTTCCCCTACTGGAGGTCTCTGCATGAGTAGATGTCTCTACTCGATATCCTCTTAGCTTCTCTAGTTGTGGCTACTCCACAACCTCCTGAAGTTGCTGCACCAATTGTGGCTCCTCCATAATTGTCTGAGACTTCTTCTGGTGCTACATGTTGAGAGGTAATTTACTCTCCCTCTCAACCACCAAGTATCTAACCTTTGCCTTGCATCTTGTACCTCAAGTGCATATAGGTTCTTGGCTAGCACACCAATCTATTTCCACTTTCTCGCCGTCACGAAATTTTCTAGAAAAAGAGCTGATTTTAAATCAGCGATATCTGCCTCATCCAAACTCTGATTCAGCCGATTATTTTATTTTATTTTTATTTTGGGTATTTTTCTGCAAGGAATCCAAATCCGCTAATTATTTTTGAAAATTTTCTTCATAAATTGTCATATCTACTCTACAAACTCTCGGTCAAAAACTCAAAACTTTGAAATCTCCTCTCAGTATATTGTTCTCTCCTTGATCACCTGTGCTTTGGTTCCATGTAGAATTTTGTAGAATTTTTCCTGCAAATCAGCTAGCTTTGATACCATGTATAATTTTTTCTACAAATCAGCTAGCTCCGATACCATGTAGAAATTTCCCACCTATAGATCGCCTAATAATGCAATGTACTAAAGCAAAACACTTGATATACTTCTACCATAAACTTTAGTGGAAGCTAATCAACCATGAGCAACATCAATAAGAACACATTAATTGATAAGAAGGAATCAATCACACATAACACAAAAGAATTTACCTGCGGAAAGCACCTGCCTAAAACCCCATCTCTGTATTATCATACAAGTGGAAATATAGTCCAGATTACACAAAGCCTTAGCTCGGAAGCTATCCAGCTCTTAGTACAATCCTTCTGCTGCTCATAGACAGTCAAAGGCTTCTCACAAACCTTCTCCTCTGCCCTCCAAGCCTCCTATTTCTATGCACAGTTTTTCCTGGGTCCTCCCGCTGCAACCTGAGTGATTCTCACCTCACACACAACACTGACCTATGAAATAACTGCACAAACCTGAAGGAGATAAATCCTCATCATGGATGAGCTTCCTTTATAGGAAACATATTCATCCAACTGATAGTACAATCTCCCTTCTCTGATCTCAACTGGGTCTCTGTTTGAACTGCCATGCATCAGTTATCCATGAGAGAATACTCAGTTATCTGAAAATAATTGTTGTCACATGCATGCATGCATTAACAAAATGTATCTTATCAATTTAACAGCTTGTTAAATTAATCTAACTGAACTTGACTAAGTTAAACTAAGTCAACTGATCCTCTCAATATATAACTCATCCTTAATTCCTTAATCAGTGGAGCAAATCAAGGACACATTCCCAATTAGTGGAGAAATTATTGCATGTTCTCATAAAGACTTCAAGTTTAATTTTCCTTAACTAATTAACTCATGGAGAATTAATTAATTAATATTCAAACTGCTGGTAAGACAAAATTCAAATTTTACTTCCTATTTTAGACCAGGGTCTGTCTAAAAATAGGAATCCAACTTGAACTCCTAAAAATAGAACTTCTATTTTTAGCACTTCCATTTTTCATTCCCTATTGCCCAATCTAGCAATGATGCCCAAACGGCTATTTTTAGCAGTGCTATTTTTAGCACTTCTATTTTAGGCAATTTCTTGTTGCCAATTTTCAACAGTCTGAGTGGTTGACTTGTCTTTTGAGGGTTCTGTTGATGATGTTGGATGACTCTGTGTGATGTTCCATCAATTCCATTTCCTTAAGGTAACCTAGGAGTTCGAATCATATCATAATGACCTTTCATCGCATGTTTACCCTAGCTGGATGATTGCTTGGGTAGATGTGAGAGGAGGGTGTTACAAAGTGGTAATAGAGCGTGGTTGCACTCTCCTTAGGTTGTGTGTTGGTCATGCATTCATATTGGTTGCATATGTCTTCCTTATGCATGTATTCCATGTGCTTGTTGCATTTGCATGGTGTTGAGCATGGTTGTAGTGATCTCACCATGTGAAGGTTGAAGGTGTTGTTGTGGAGTATGTCTTCATGTGTGTATGGTTGACTTAAGCATCGTTATGCATGTTAGTGTTCACATGTTATCAAATGCATGTGAGGTATTTGTTGTCGTCATCTATGAGGCCATGGTTTGTGTAGTTGATGTGGTCATGCATTAATGACTGGACTGGACTCTAACTAGGATGATGGGTATATGGTTTTTCACTCATGTGTTATATTTCTATATGTAGTTGTTATGTAGGTATAGCCTTGGTTATAACTATGCATGAATAGTAGGTCAAACTTGCCTTGTGAAGTCATGGTATGAAATTTAGGTCATCATGGTGCTATTGGTTGTTATGATGCTAATGTGTTGGTTGAGATAGAGCAGGAGATGCAGACTATCAAAGTGAGGTTGCATCATTAGAATTTGGGGTAAGAGCAGACCGCCATACAAGTATGGTATGTTTGACATGCATGTATGTAAGTTAAGGATCTTTATATGCATTAGGTTTATGTACATGTCTTTTGGTGTTATGGCTACATTCATGATAGATGTCAGTTGATCAATGTAGTTATATGCACGTGTCAGATAGTCAAGGATGGTAGTAACCTATGGTTGTAACCATTTCTTTTTTTGTTTTATGTTAGATAACTTCATGATCATGTTATATGTTGTTGATGAGTATGCTATAGGTTAACTCGTTGTTGTTATATGATAATTATCTTGATGATTAGGTCATACGTTGTTGATGAACATGTTATATGTTAACTGATTGTTGTCATATGTTAGTTAACTTGATAAGTAGGGTTATTTCATTGAGATTTTGATGTTGCAATTTGGATTGGTCATATGCGTGCTGGTTATGTTCATTGTATTGAAGATATTGATGTTATATGTATTATGTTAACTTGGTTTGACCTATGCAGATGGTTATGTTTGCGACATTCATGTATGCGCTGACATATTTGTGATATGGTGTCGTACTAATCTATACTGATCATACATATGTGATTGTTATGCATGAACGACAAATGCTTACGAGCTTATGATGTGAACATGTTAGTTAGTTACTGCTATGGATATCATGATTTAGGTTTGAGTTGAAATGTTGTGAAGTTGTATCGTGCTAACCTAGAGTGATTGTGCAGACACGATAGCCTCCCCTAAAATACACTAAGGTATAAGTTCGCTTATGTTGTATATTTGGTGCTTGATTGTTTGATTATGTCATACATTTGGTGTTCGAATGTTTGGTGTCTATTACGTCGTCTGGTTGATTCATTTAACATGGTATGTTTGCAAGTTGGTTGAACGTTTGATGAATTGCATAATACAAGTATGTGTTCCAATGATCTTGTTTTAAGATGATTGTACTAATACATATATGTTGAGACTATTGATAGGTACTTGAGTGTAATAGGTGATAGTTGTAGCATTATGTCTAATGATTATGAGTTGACTATGGACTATGACATATTTGTTAGTCTTGGTAAAGGTTGATTTCAATTGATAGATATGATTGTCTTGATATTTTGAACATGTGGTAGACGTGTTAGAAGTTGCAGGAAGCATGCTGGTATTAGTCTGACAAGGTAATAGTTGATGTGTTTATTTCACTAACAGTCGGGTGATGTGACAACACATAGTAAGCCTCAAATTGTAAAAAGGTAAAAGGAAGGAGTTGGACAAGAATTCCTTTGGCTATGTTTGGAAACCCTAATTCCAAATGAATGAGTGCTTTGCCTACATGAAGTCTTCTTAACCTTAATCTTGTCTGAAATTATGTGGATACATGCTATATTCATGAACATGTACTTGAAAGGTATATTAGCTAGTCTTTAGTTACAGGTCGATTTGTTAAAGGATTGGAGCCCCTTGAGAGATGGCATGGATGCGTTCAGTTGCAAGGAACGTGCTTGACACAACAAAATGAGGTAATTGGTGTATTGTTATGTTTATTTATGCACTAAATGTTATGTGTTTATGGTAGTATGATGCAGGGAGTTGCATGGCAAGAAATGTTGCCATGAAACCTTGAAGAAGGCTCTAGTTGAGTTTCCTTGGGAACCATGGGGATTGAGTCATAGTGTCTATTAGTAGTCTTGTGCCTTTGGTCTTTTGTGATTTTCTTGCACTTGATTTTCAATTTTGTTATGATTAGTGCATGGCCATGTCACTTTGGTTGTGGTGTCATATTGTTGTTATTGGTTTTCGTGATCCTCCTTGTTTGTTTCTTGGTTTGCCTTTTATGTTTTGAGTCTTGGGAATTAGTTGGGAAAGGAGGAAATTTAATGGATATTAGGGAGAGCTATGTGGTACCCAACAGGTAATGTAAGACACAGATGAGGCTCAATGCATGAGTAAGCACAATGGAAGGTAAGATATGACTGCTAGTCGGACTGGTTGGGTCCATTGGTGTAAATGGACAATGGTAGTATAGTCATGAGAAAGGTAACCAGAAAATGTAAAGTAAATGGATTTGAGGTGTCAGATGCCTTGGCTATGATTGGGAACAATTGTTCTCAATGTTGTTCACGAATAAAGGAAGTTCTCTCAACCTAGACCTTATGTTATCTAGTAATTATGTTATGATCATGATTATGTTGATGTTTATATATGTATAAATGTATGTATCTATGTCGTTGTCTGACAGGATGATGATTGTTTTATGTTGATGATTATATATGTATGTATCCATGTATCTATGTTACTGTCTGACAAGTTGTCAAGGATCATTCTTGTGGAGGAACGATTGCTTATGCAAGTGAATGTCATGAAGAGGTTCCTAGTTTATGAGGAATCAAGTGGAAGAATAGTCGTGACAAATATATGAGGTCAGTATCATGTGGTTATGAGTTGATATTATGTCTATGTTATGGACAAGCTATACCAAGAGATACATCAACAAAATGAAAGTAGTGTGGTCTACGGCATGTTGGGACAAGCATGGATAAGGCACTATAAGCAAGGTTTCTTGGTAGAGGTAGTGTGGTTTAAGATGTGTGGTATTATTTTTGTGCATATGTCATACATGTTGCATCTGTGATGATTGTGCGCATGCAGTATTGTGCATATGTAGTGTGTGTACATGTTGTTGATGTAATATTATGTACATGATGTTAGTACATATATTGTTTTATGAATGTTGCAGATTTAGTGCTGGGTATAGATGGTGCTATGTACATGTTGGATATATGATTCTGTGTACATATTGTACTGTGTGCATGATGGATACGCGTTGTTGTGTGCATATGGTGCTCTGCGCATGTTGGATATGTAGTGTTGTGTATAGATGATGTTATGTACATGTTGGATATGCAGTGCATGCCACAAATCTAGGAAACAACAACACTTGGCGGGAGGTTTCCAAAATGGATTTTACATGTAATCTCCAGCTGCTAAAAACGGATCCCTAAAATCTAGGGATTTTTTTGTTTTGTTTTTGTTTTTGTTTTTGTTTTCTTGTTTTTGTTTTGTCTTTGTTTTTGTTTTTGTTTTTTTTTGTCTTTGTTTTGTTTTTGTTTTTGTTTTTGTTTTGTTTTTTGTGTTTTTGTTTGTTTGTTTGTTTTGGTTTTGTTGTTTTTGTTTTTTTGTGTTGTTTTGTTTGTTTGTTTTTGTTTTGTTTTGTTTGTTTGTTTTTGTTTTGTTTGTTGGTTTTTGTTTGTTTGTTTTGTTTGTTTTGTTTTGTTTGTTTGTTTTGTTTTGTTTTTTGTTTGGTTTGTTTTTTGTTTGTTTTTTTTTTTTTTTTTTTTTCAGGAAAAGTAGCCCATGCATGCAAATCATGATTGCTCAGTCCTGGAGGGAACCAGTCAACCTGAACGCACATGCAACAGTGTGTAAGTCGTGGATGAGATTTGCACAATTTCTGGGTTGAGAAAGACTGTTGTCCCTCACGCACTGTACAGTTTCTAGACTGAAGCCCTGGCTGTCACTCAGAACTGCACAATTCCTGAGTTGAAGCCAGTGTCAAGCTGCACTGTGCAATTTTCAAGGGGAAGGCTGCCTGTCTGAACTGTGCCTTTCTGGAGCCCAGCAAAATTGCACAATTTCTGGAGGGAAGGCTAGTTCCCCTCCAGAATTGCACAATTTTCAAGGGGAGCATCTGAGCGAGAAAAATGACTAAGTCTGGAATGCCGACCTGCGGGTGGGAGAGAAACAAGTTGACATGCACGGGATGGCAGGTCACTGAAACTTAGTTGAAGCCTATGTACTTGACAGTGCAAGACATGCTGCTAAGGATGGTTATTAGGGAGGCTCCAAAAGGAAGCTAAGGGAGGCTCCAAAAGGAAGCTAAGGCAAAATTTTGGGGGGTGGTTGTAGCCGCTACAACATAGATCTTCATAGCTCCTTGGACCTTTCTAACTTCTACCAAAGATTCATGTTGGGGTTATATTATATTGCTTAGCTTAGGTTACCAAGGGAGGATAGAAAGCACATTTATCTGGCCTGGGTCACAACAAAATAAATTTAATGATTTGAAACACCACCTATTCTGTACACCAATCCTCAGCCTACTAGAAATGTAACAACCATTGGAGATTGAGACAAATACATCTGAGTATGATATTTGTTCCATCCTCACTCAACAAGGACATATGATTTCCTATCACAGTGAACCACTATGATATTGTCCGAAGATACCCTACCTATGATAAGGAGATGTACTCCATCATGTAGGCTTTCTGACAATTGAAGTATTATATTATGGGGAAGGAGATTATCATCCACATTGATCATAGGCCTGTACAATTTATGAAGACATAAGGGAAGTTACAAAATGACCGCCATTAGGAATGGTCCACATAATTGCAAAAATTCCATTTAGCATCAAATACAAGAAGGCTAGATCTAATCATGTCACAAACTGACTTAATTGGTCCCCAGTTGTGGTGCTAACCAAAATTATTAACTCTTTTGGGAATGAGACCCATGGGTGGCCACAGTTATAAATGAGTGACTCAGAATTCAATGCCACATAAAACATGTTGATGGAAGGAAAGTAAGTTTTGGACATCCACATCCAGGATGTAATATTGTGCTACTTGTGCCACCTTTGTGTTCCTTCAAGTGAGCATGTCAAGATGAGTTGGGAGGCACATTATAGTTAGGTGGCAAGGCACTTTAGTGTGGAGAAGAGAGTAACAATACATCAATAATATGTCTACTAGCCAAATCTTCGACAAGATGTCCAATGGTATATCAAATCATGCACCACTTGTGCCATTGATAAATCAACCATAAAAAAACAAAGGTTGTACACTCCTTTACCTGCCCCGGACAAACTCTAGGAGTCAATATCCATGGATTACATGTCAGATTTACCATCAACCAAGCATGTAAATGGTTGTGTGCTTGTGTTGGTCAATCGATTCTCTAAGATGGTCACTCTAGCATCATGCAAGAAGAGTATCATAGATGAAGCCACTACTAAACTCTTCTTTAAGTTGTTAATTTTTCAGATTTTTCTATGTTGTTTCAATTACTTCAACCCAATCCAATTCTTCATTAAGAAATGCATCCAATTATTAACAATGTTTCCAATCATAAATATTAACTGAAGATAGAACAATATATGCAATGACAAAGGAGACAATAGCATAACCACAAGAGACACCAAATTGGTCAAAGACTAGGGAAAATCCCCACCAGGGGGAAAGCCCTTTCAAATCTTCTTCTAATTAGATTGTCATAAACTGTTTCAGCAAAGAGTACAAAGAGTCCAATGCATAATCTTTTAGCAGAGATTTTAACCAATACAAATCATAAACAATCTTCCATAATCACTTTCCATCAGAGAGGAACCTTTCAACCTTCGGACATCTGTGGTCAACTACATCAACTGTCAAAACCTAGCTCATAATCTAGGTCACACTCATCAAGAAATTCTACGAGTTACTGTGACCTTTTGGTCACTCTCTTAGGCAATGTGAGCAAGCAACTTTGACTCCCAGTCACTCCCTAAGATAATGTGATCATGCGACTGTGGAGGAGAACAGACTCAAACCCTCAGTCGCTCCCTACAATATTTAAAGTGAGTGACTATGATTCCCTAGTCACTTCCAAAGGCATTGCATGCATGCGACTACGGTCAAATCAACCCAGATCTGCCTCAGAGCCTTGATCATACCCTTCTATCTAATATGCATCTTGGTCTATCCAGTACCGATATGCCTCAGGAATACCTTTCCTTTACTAAAGACTACATCATAGCCTTTGTCTTCTAGCATAGCGACAGACACAAGATTCTTCTTCAGACCCGGTACATACTTTACATCAGCTAGGGTGAGAGGAGCTCCATGCTCCCTCTGAAACACAACTGTACCTTCACCTGAAACATGATACTTTCCATCATCACCCATCTCGATTCGCATCTGGAGATCCTTCTCCTCCAGGGTATTGAAATGATTCTTGTTGCCGGACATGTGGAAAGAGGCTCCACTGTCCAGGTGCCAAACACATCCCGCCATGGATGAAACCATGCATGCGATGAGAGAGAAATCCAACTCGAACTGTGAGGCCAGTGCCTCACCGTTTGATCCCTTCGAGGATCCCTTCTTGGATTTCTTCTGTGGACAATTCGTAGCATAATGGCCCACCTCATGACAATGAAAGCATCACACTTTCGATTTGTTAACTTCTTCCCACCATGGGAAGAACTAGATTTTGAATGGGACGCCTTCCTTTTCTCTTTCCTCTCCTTACTCGCTAAGGCTAGATTTTCTTCATCATCTTGCTTTGATGAAGATCCATCTCTGGTGCTTCTTCTTATCTCCTCCTGCATCAGATCCGACCAAAGTTGTTCCCAATCTAGCAGTTTCTCTCTTCCATTTACCGAGTCTTGGTAGCTATGCTAGCTCTTAGGAAGACCGAGGAGAGCAAGACTCACCATGTCATCATCGACTGTCGTGATCCCTACACTTCCAAGCTCATCCTTGCAGGTGGTGAGCTTGTTCAGATATGTAGAGATTGTGTCGCCCTTTTCACTAGATTTTCCAAAGCTTGTCTTTCAGTGCCAGCTTCCTCTGATTGCTTCTGTTCTGATATAGATCTTTCAATGTTTTCCACATTGAAAACAATGTCTCCTTCCCATGGAGACTCGAGACTATGTGGTCTCGAACTCCCTCCAAAGGATTCTCCTCGCTCTAGCCACACATTTCTTCCATTCCGCCAATTCTGTAGCATTAGTTGCTGCCGGCTTGGGGACATCTTGATCAATGAAGTCCTTTAGACCGTTGTCCTCTAATACTGCTTCCATGCGATCCTTCCAGGCTATATAATTCGAGTTGCCATCAAGAGCGTACTCGAGTCTTAAACCGTTGAACGCCATTGGGGAAATTTGAGATGTGATAAGAATTCGAATTCTATAATCAGGAACTTGAAACTTCGAACTTCTCCCTTATTTGTATATTGTTCTTTGCTTTGATCACCTTCCCTCTGATACCATGTTGAATTTCCCACTGTAGATCACCTGATAATGCAATATACTAAAGCAAAATACAAGATCTACTTCTACAACAAACTTGCGGAAGCTTAATGGATTATGAGCAAGATCAAATAGAACACATATAACAGAGAATGAGAAAGCAATCACACATGAACATAGAAGAATACTCTAGGGAAAGCCTCAGCTAAAAACTCTGATCTCTGTATTATCATACAAGTGGAAATATGTTCAGATTACACAAAGCATTTGCTTACAAACTATCATGCTCTCAGTACAATCCAACAATACAGCTCACAGATTGAATAGACACAACATATGCCTTCCCTCAGCCCTCCAAGCCTCCTATTTCCTTGCACAATTTCTCTTGGGGTCCAATGCTTCCACCTGTGTGAATTGGCCTCATCACACATTCATCAAACTCAAAAGTAACTGTGCAATCTCCAAGGAATGAATTCCTTTTGCATGCAAGAGATATCCTCCATGGAATATTCCTGCAACTGATAGTACACTGCCCCATCATCTGATCTCAACTGGGTCTCTGACTGAACTGACATGCATGAGTTATTTATGAGAGAATATTCAGTTATCTAAAGTGCAGTAATTTCATGCATGCATGCATTAACTAACTGAACTCACAATTAGTTCACCAAACTATTTGAACTAATCTAACTGGAATTAACTCAGTTAACTGAGCTAACTAATTACAACTCAAAGTACAACTCACCCTGATCTCCTTTAATCAAGGGATAACTTCCTCAATCAATGGAGAAACTGTTGCATGTCTTCACATAGACTTCATGTTTGATTTTCTACAACTAATTAACTCAAGATGAATTAATTAATTATTTTACAAACAGCTGCTAAGATCAAATTCAAATTTTAATTCTCAATTTTAGTTTAGGGACTAACTAAAATTGGAATGTATCCCGAAGTGCTATTTATAGTAGTGCTATTTTTAGCATTGTTTGTTGTTATTTTCAACAAAAGGAGCCTTGACCATCAACATGGCCGAGAAGCTGTTGGAGAAGGAAGCTACCAAGATAAAGCAGGAAAAGGCCAACTCAAGAGTCCTCCATCTCTAAAATGAAAGCTACAAGGAGCTACTTATCAAGCTGGGGGTGGATCCAAGTGATAAGGCTGTCATAGATGTTATAATCAAAGGCTCACAGTCAGAAATACAATCACTGAGGCAAAAACTTAAAATGCCCGCTATTGAACATGTATAAACTAAAGAGTTGGCTCACGTTGAAAATGAGAAGGAAATCCTAGCCAAGGAATTAATAGAAAGGAATAACGAGGTGGTAGCCCTCAAATTGAAGGTAATAGAGCTACAACAAAAAATGATTCTCGTATTTGTGCTATGGTTGTGCCAAAAAACCCAGAAAACCCCACTGGGCAGTTAACCAAGGCTCTCATAGATTTGCAACTGTTAGAGAGCGAGCTTAAGAAGATCCAAATTGATTTGGACAACACCATGTACATTATGGAAACTAAGGAGAAACAACTCAAGTCCACCCAGGCAAGTGTGGATCAAATTAATAACAAGTATCAGGTATCACAAGATGAGATCAAAGCACTTGAGAACAGGTTGAAGGGCAACATGTCCCTTGTTGAAGCCAAGCAACTAATATGGGATGATATCATCTCTGAAATAAATAAAACATGGGAACACCTGAAATTAGTTGTAGAGCATAAAGCTGTAGTAAAGACCATTGAATTCTCTATCCTATCAACCAAGAAGGAGGATGCTAAGAATGCCAACACTGCTCAAAAATTTATCAAGCTCTTTAATGAGAAGTTAGTTGATGAGTTTAGGGCAATAAACATCATTGACAGGACAAGTGTGATAATGGAAGTTGCCAAAACGATCCAGAAGAAGGAAGCAAGGGATAAGGCTGGAGAAAGTGTCCATGAGATGGTAAGGTTAGTTGCAACATTGAACTCTAATTTTGACCAGAGAAATAGAGCAAGATTTCCTAGTTGTTCGGATTTCCAAGGACATCTGCTACCTGAGGAGCAGTATGAACAATTATTTGTTGAGGCCAAGAGTAAGGTGGACTCATCACATGAAAATAATGCCACTCCCAAGGTGTTGATGCCTCAAAATTCGTTGCATCAACATGGGGGAAAACCACTCGGTCCGAACCTTAAAGCAACTCCTTTTCGGTTTGGGGTAGTGGCTTCGACTGGTTAAATTAGGTCCAATTAATTTTTCCCAATCACTATCAACTTTAAATGTGTCTTTAATTGCTAATAGCTAGGGACATCAGCGCAATTCTTCTAGTTGATCAAGCAAGAAGAATGACCCTTAAGGTCTTGAATTTTATGAAGAACGCTGAGTGGAGATTACATTTCTCTATGTTCAGAAGCCCATCTTAATAAAATGATTGGATCGAGGTTCTTATTTTTTTTGTTTAAAGAGGCTTCAAAGAGTCGCATTTATGTACTTTTGGGAAGCTTTGGAATAAAGGAAAAGGATTGGGACTATGTATTTTACAAAAGGAGTGTGACGCATTAGGTATTTTTATAAATGTTTTAATGTTCTATTTTGTATAATTTGCAGTCATTTCATCTTTCAATTTGTCTCTTATATGTATATTATTAACACAATTCAACATCATCTCATTTCTGAATATGTTAGGTTGTAATTTTTTAATACATCTAGCAGCAAATTGTTATTTTATTTGGATGGCAATATATGCTTTAACAATTCTTTTAATTAATTATTTAATTAAAATAATTAACTTAAAAGTTTTCATTTCTTTTAGTATATGATTAGTTTTTATTACCATGTATTAAAGACAACCATTTTAGGTCACATTCAAATAACAAGTAAACCCGAGAAATAAATAGTTTTTATATGCATATACCTTAGGGATTGAATATACTTCTATCAAACACTTGCGTAACTATTTACTAAGTGCTTGATTGTTAGTATTTAGATTAACAAGGAGTCAAATCTTGTTACTAAGTGCTTGATTGTTAGTATTTAGATTAACAAGGAGTCAAATCTCGAGAGCTATCTGCTTGATTTAATTGCTTCATTTTTACTTCAATTCCTTAATATTTTCTTTTAGCAAATCAACTCTGGATTGGGAGAATGTTTTTTCTTTCCTTCAATCAAGATAGGATAGATTAATTGCATACTAGTTAAATCATGCATGTGTTATCTTAGAAGTCCTCTCTTCGAGGCAAAGCTTTAGATTGGTTTGGTTATTCCACAAAAACAACTTAAGGCTCATTCTTCTTGCCTAACCAATTAGAAGAATTGATCTGATGTCTCTAGCTATTAGCAATTAAAGACATATTTAAAGTTGATAATGATTGAGAAAAGGTATTTGGACCTAATTTAACCAGTCGAAGCCACTACCCCAAACGAAAAAGAAGTTGCTTTAAGGTCTGGACTGGGTGGTTTTCCCCCATGTTGGTGCAATGAATTTCGAGGCATCAACATAAGGTTAGAACCATAATAAATTATCTACAGAGAAATTTCTAGCTGTTGTGGCTTGTGAAGACCTTATTCATGGCTAGGTCAAATTACACTGAGTTCACAAATTTAAGGATGGCCTACAATGCTCTTATTCATACTCCCACACTAGATCCAGTTTTATGGCAAAAATATGATCAACTTGTCAATCCACCACAAGTCTGAGTAGTGGAGCATGGGTCCATTTCAAGAGATCAAGCGAGCTAACATCGAAGATTGATTGCTTGATTTTTTATTTTTATTTTTTATTTTATTATTATATTATTATTATTATTATATTATTATTATTATTATTTTTTATTTTTTATTTTTATTTTTTAATTTTTTTTTCAAACATCATGACAATTTTATCTCCTCCAATTTGTAAATATTTTATTTTCAAGAAATAATCAAGTCCGTTATGTAATAATCAGGACAACAAGGCCATTAACACACTCACTCAATTAAGCATCTTAGATAGTTGTAGCACTTTAGGAGATTTTTGTAACTGTTTTTGTTTGGACTCTCCCTATAAAAGGGAAGAGGAACTTAGTAGTAAGGGTTCAATTTTCCATTCAAGATGTTGTAATTTTCTACAAGTTTGGCAAGTTCTGAAGCTTTATGAGACGTAAGTTATTCTTGAAGATTAATGGAGAAGTTTTTGGTGATTCCTAAGACTGATATGTGGAGTACGTGATTCTGTCTTAGTTTATCATTTTCATATGTGTTTCTTTCCTCTTAGAAATTATGTAATTGTAGCTGTTGGATCTCAGTCTTGTATATAAGATTGATATACGTCATGCCATGGCAAATGGTACTTGTAGTATGTGAGATAGAAGGCCTTGAAATGCACTCCATAGTTTCCGATCTTATTCCTTTTGTCTTTTTGTAATTCTACTGGGTGCACAAGATTATTTACTGGCCATCTACACTAGGTTTCTTTTTTTCATTTCCTTTTTCACCTATACTGCAACAATTAAAGAAACTCCACTCTTTGTGTGTAGGGCACCAAGATTGAACATTAAGTCTTTGGAATAAAATACTGTCAATGTATAAAATGTGATCTGCCTCCGAGTAAGGTAATTGAACCAGATTTAAAACATTTTACATTTAACTCTTCAGCAATATTGATTTATCTTCAAGAGACACTAAAATGTTCTAGGCATTAACCTTCTTCTCAACTAGAAAGTTGTCTCCCGGAGAAACAATAAACTAGAAAATAATTTTGCAAAAATAATCTAAAAAACTTAAATATCATTTTAAATAAAATTGTGATTATTCTTCCATTTAATATTTTAAAAAAATATTGAGAGTCGTATATGTTAATCAACCTTAAAACTAGCAAACTAGCATGGTTGTGAGTACAGTTCCGAAGAAGGTTGGTGTTGGGTATCATATGTTTTTCATATTAAAACTATTAAAAGAAATGTTTACAAAAACTAGTATAGTTGTGAGTACAATTTCGAGTTAAGTTGATGGTGCAGGTATGAGATGTTAGAATTATTTCCTTTGGTGACTACGAAAAGAATATTTTCACATACATTACGACATGAATTTAGATTTTTATTATTTATATATATATAAATATAAAATAAGTTTATATTATATATTATTGCGAAAATTATATATTTATATTTATTTATTTATTTATATATAAAATAAAATAAAATATTTTTTATATTCATAATTAATTATAAAATAGAATTTAAAATTTAATCTAATTTATGATAATTTTTTAATAGAATATTTATTATTTTTATTAATTTTTTGAGAGTATTTGAAACGGTAATTTTTTTACAATTTTTTTTAATAATATATTTATTAGATAATATTTTTTTGGGATTCAACTGCGTTAAGTCAGTCATTCATCTATGACCATTTCTAATATAATGCACTGCAAAAAAACCCCAATACTTAACTCAAAAGAGTGAAGGGAACTCTACCTGAATGGTTCATGAGGCACAATACTTGCTAAGATTTTGCAAATGCGGTAGCAAGCTAAGTGGGCTTGATTGTGGGAAAACTCCATAGTTAAACGTGCTTGAGCTAGAGGCGATCTGGGATGGGTGACCTCCCAAGAAGTCTTGGTTACCAGGTGCAAGCCTCGGAAGTGATGATTGATGCTATGTGATTTATTTCACTAGTTTCAATCCCACTTCTTCACCCTTGTGAGCCCACCCAATGTAATGAGTGCTAAGTGGACTATTAAAAAATCATGTGAAATTAGTCAGTTACGACTACTTCTCATGGAAACGGTCATAGATGAATGATTTACTTAACGCAGTTGAATCCCAAAAAATGATATTTAATATAATGCACTGCGACAAACCCCAATACTTAATTCAAAAGAGTGAAGGGAACTCTACTTGAATGGTTCATGAGGCACAATACTTGCTAAGGTTTTGCAAATGGGGTAGCAAGCTAAGTGGGCCTGATTGTGGTGAAAACTCCATAGTTAAGCGCGCTTGAGCCAGAGGCGATCTGGGATGGGTGACCTCCTGGAAGTCCTGGTTTCTGGGTGCAAGCCCCAAAAGGGATGGGTGACCTCCCGGGAAGTCTTGGTTACCGGATGCAAGCCCCAGAAGTGATGATTGACTCTATGTGATTTATTTCACTAGTTTCAATCCCATTTCTTCACCCTTGTGAGCATCACCAGATGCAAATGAGTGTTAAGCGGGCTATTAAAAATCATGAGAAGTTCCTCTCATGGAAATGGTCACAGATGAATGACTTACTTAACGCAGTTGAATCCCAAAAAATGATATATAATATAGTGCACTGCGAAAAACCCCAATACTTAATATATTTATTTATTATGGATTTAGGCTAGTTCAATTGTCCCTTTTAAATAGATTATATTCCACATGAATACCATGGGTCAAACCATGAGCCATTTTTTCTTTTCCTTTTTAATAGTAGGCCCTTTGCCCAAAAAACATACACTTTCTCTTTTTAATACATAAAATAATTCAAGATGGATATAGGATGGGTTAATTCCCTCCTTTATATAGACTATATTCCACATGAATACCATGAGACAATACTATGGGCTATTTTTATTTATTATTCTTATTCTTATTTTATTTTGTTATTTTTATTTTATTTTGATCAAGTTAAAATGTTTTATCTTGTTTTTTGTTAGTGCTTTTTATTATTATTAGTTTAATGATGCTGATTGACTTAGTCAAAATGTTAAACTTACATTACAACAGCTCTTTTTTTTTTTGTTTTTATCCAAACTAGGTTGGAGAGCCGCCCGACCCATTTTATTTTTATTATTTCATTAATGTTCTTATTTTGTATTTATGTAATGTGAACTAGTCAAAATGTTGAACATTACTTTTACCAAATTTGGTCCTTACCCCCCCATATGGACTTAGTTGCAAAAATCCTACGCTTCCTTTTTTAACTTACATAAATAATTTTTTTAAATACTATAATATATATATATAGTTAATTTAAATTTAATTTTTGAAGTTTAAAGTTTATTTATATTGTAAAAACTTTCCTTAAACTATAATTTTATTTGTTTATTAATGAAATTTTAATATTATTTAAAAAAATAAAAGATTAGGTTAAAAACCATAGTACAGATAAATATGCCTTATTTGATTCATGATATGATGCTCAGTTTTCTGCGAGAGAAATCACACAGGAGAACAAAGGTCACGGCATTTTCGAAACCTAGATCTAGGTCACATTATGGACAAATAATTTTTTTTTTGGTAGGTAAGCACCCACGGGGGATTTGAACCAGTGCCTTAACAGTGCACCCATTTACTGTCAATCCATTAGAAAAAAAATTTAAACCCCGTGGGCAGGACACATAAAATTATTTAAATAATATAATTTAGATTAATTAAATTAAAAAAGCTATCCTACAATTAAGAATTCAATTATAATAATTTTTATCATATTAAAAAAAAACTTTTAAATCATATATTTAATTTAATGATTTTGTGATTTCAATTTACGTGAATTTTATAAAATTTGTATCTTTAGAGAGGATATCTCTTGTGTATAATATTTTGACTCAATAAAACAACAAAATAAAAATAAAATAAATACAATAATAAATAAAATAAAGACAATAGTGTAGTAAAATTTTTAGATCTAAGAATTTTGTGATCTATAATATAGATATATGTTTTTCAGATTAATAACATTATTATGATTTGGTCAACTTTTCGAACCAACTAATGTGGTTCATCCTCAAGACAAGGTGAGAAATTAGTTGATGTGTAGGAACAAATAACATGGATGCATGAGTTACAACTAATTTTTAACAGCTAACTCTAGGCAATGATGCATCCATGCTATTTATTCCTACAGATGGATTGATTTCTCACATTGTCCTGAGAATGAACGACATAGTTGGTTCGAAATCCTAATAATGTGATTAATCCGAAAAACATATATCTATAGTAAAGATGCTGTAAAATTTTATTTAATATTTTCGTAATCTATTTCATTCACCTTGTCCTGAGGATGAACCAGATTAGTTGGTTCGAAACCTCGACCAAATCCTAATAATGTGATTAATCCGAAAAACATATATCTATAGTATGAATGTTGTAAAGTTTTATTTAATATTTTCATAATCTAATTCATTCACCTTGTCGTGAGAATAAACTACATTAGTCCACATTAATTAGTTTGAAACCTCGACCAAATCTTATTAATGTGATTAAGCAGAAAAACATATATGTATAATAAAAATGTTATAAAATTTTATTTAATATTTTCGTAATCTAATTTATGATTTTTTCTATGATATTCTTTTTTAATGTAATCTATTTATAAGTTAATGATTTCACCCACCTAAATCATATATTTCACCCCCTAAATCCATGATATGATTTATTTATAAGTTAATGATTTCACCAAACTGAAATCCGATTTTGAGAAGAGAAGAATGGGATTAAGGTCAAATGAGCCTAAACATCATATGTAAATCAAACCATCACATTGCCCTCTGTATACTATTTTTCTTTAATCCGGGAAGTGTGGTGCTCTTGTTTTAGAGGCCACCAATGGCTGCTTTAAGGGCAGTTTGTCGTCCCTTCTTGGTTTCCTCATTCATTTCTTGCAGCTGGCGAACGTCTTTCAATTATGGGCGTACTACCAATTTCAGGTCTAATTATGTTTTTCCCAGGGGGTATCTGAACAGTACAGGGATTGATTTGGGTCCTCGTTCAAATGGTAGGAGAGTGTATGGTAGGAGACTGTTTACTAGGGCCTCCGCCTGGAAGTCTGAGCGATCTCCCTATGAATCTCTGGGTAAGTTCTCGTCACAGGATATGGATTCAATTTAGACATTGTCCAAGTTAATTTCAATGCCCACCAGTTCAGTTTAGGCATTTTTCCTGTTAATTGTATTGAGCATGAATTCAATTTGGGCATTTTCCCTGTTAATTGTATGGCCCATGAATTCATCTTCGACTTTGAGCATTTCCCACAGCTTTGCTTTAGTTCTAAAGCCTAAGAATTTAATCTCGGCACTGGTTATGAGTCATGACATTTAACAGAAGAATGAACAGTTGTAATTGAGGTCCCTATATGATGTGAAGCCTCAGTTTCCTTTGTTGTATATTCACATCTTGTACGTTGGAGTTAGGATTCCTCAATATTGAGCTTGTCACTCTAGGGTGGAAATAGCCAGTATTTTGATTTGAGTTGGTAAAACACATCTTTCACAACTTAACTCCATGTTTAATAGGCATCCATGTCTTGATTATGGTTTCTTTGGGAGGCCGACACTAATCACTTACAGATTTTTGATATTTATAATTCTATTTATGATTTTGCTCATAGTGCTTCTGGTGACTCCAAGCTCTCTCCGAATCATGCTCTCCCAAAAAATCAAACAAAACTGCATGATGGAGACGGACTGTTGAACATAAAAAAGCTAAAATCCATTAGTCTGGCTCTGCGTCACTATCCGAATTATGCTATCGAAAAGGATCAAACAAAACTGCATGAGGGGAGAGGGAGGGTTAAACATAAAACCCAATTGGTTTGCCTCTGTGTGCTTTGAAGAGAGAGCAGGGCCTCCTCGTATGTGCGTTAACTCCTGAGTCATTGGTTGGCAAAAGTCATTCCAGCTGTAAACTGTCACAGACATTTGAAAAAAAATAAAATGTGGTGGGGGTTTTTGGTTAAGTAATTTCATGCTCATTAGGTATCCATGTTCAGACTATGGTTTGGGAAGCCCACTCCTATCACTCACATATTTTTGATTATTTTAGTTTTCTCCGTTTATGATTTCGCTTATAGTGGTTTTGGTGACCCCAAACACTCTCTGAATCATTCTCACCAAAAGTATCCAACAAAACTTCATGAGGGGAGGTGGGGTGTTGAATGTAAACCCCATTAGTTTGTGTGTGTGTGCTTTGAAGGGAGCGTTAGCTCATTGGTTGGCAAAAGCCAGTTCAGCTTTTAACCCTCACAAACATCCAAAAAAGGAAAAGGAGAAAAAAGCACAAAGAAATATGTGGTTTGTGGCATTGGGCTATGGCTCATATGTGCACCAAATGTCTCCTCAATTTTGAAATAGTGAGGACTCGTGGCTAGTTTTCGTGGAGGAGAAAGTGTGGCCAGAGTAGGGTGCAAGACATGGGAAGCCAGTACATGGCAAGAGTAGGGTGCAAGAATCCATGCCCACCCAGCTCCCACATTCCACATCTATGCTTGAGAATGGAAAAATTGCTTTCTTTTGGCAAGGAAGATGGGTGTTATGGCTTTCGACTGGCCTTGACACAATGCCACAGTGATTTTGTTTTGGTCACTTGCAAGTATTTTGAAATTCTATTTCTCTAAATGCTCATCTTGCCATATGATTCATAAGTAGAGTGTAGGGTTTGTAATTTTGTACCTTTTTCAATAAGGTTTGAAAATTCATCTACTTGGTGAAGTTGGGGACATAAGAGAACCCTTCGAATATCTCCTTTGTTTTTTTTTGTTTTTTTAATACTGGCTGATTCTCATGCCATGCAGGGACGGACAGAGAGAAGGGAATATTTGTTTCTTCTTGATGAAGACCAAGCATTTAACACTATTAAATGCAGTCTCTACTAATCTATTTATTATTTCTGTTTTAATTGTGCCAATATGCTGAGCAATGTATATGTTTGTGCTGTGTGTAGGAAGGACAGAGAGAGGTGAGGGAGAGGGAGAGGGAGAGGGAGAGAGAGGTCTTTAATCTAAAATTCTGATATCTTTGTGGCATTGGCAGAACTGGATAGAGATGTCGGCGAAGAGGAAATTAAATCTGCTTATAGACGCTTAGCCAAACGGTATCATCCCGATGGTATGCAGTTTTTTTTTTCAGTTGTCAGCTACAGAGGAGCTCAATAATATGCATTTAAGATGGTCAGTCTATCTATTATTTGTTCTTTGATGTTTGAATCTACAAGTTCATCTTCCAAATTTTTATGCAGTGATAAATTGACAGAATATCACCAGAGTGAAGTAGTAAGCAGCTGCAGACATTTGGTGATTACTTATGCTCTAAAAGAAGTGAAATTTGTTGTGTTGCATTGTATATCTCTTTAAATAACCAATGCTCTTGGATTCTTAGTAAAGGCACCCACCACAAATTTAATGTTTGCCAAGAAAGGCACAGTAAATTCCTTATTTTAACAAGTTTTGCCCAAAGCACTCTTAGAACAATAAAATATAGTCCTTCATGTGGTCACTAGTCAGTGAATCTTTTCTGCAATCCCAAACTATAATCTCTGGAATTTCCCTCAGAAAACAGTCGCAAACTGGCTTGGGCTGTCATGCACTGATCTATTTCATGGACCATAGAAGTGAAATTTCATGCTCTAGGCCCTGCACCCTGTGTGCCCTACTTATATGCTGAAAATTCACAAATAATTTTTGGTTCTTCAATTCGTTTCACCCACTAAGTTTTCTCTACTTGGTTTGCTTACAAATCCATGTTGTTTGCTGTTGAACAATTTGGTATGGCTTGCTGAGAAGCCAATCCAGAGAATGCATACATCAGGCTGAAACCTATCTGGTAATGATGCGGCTAAGCTCATTCCCAGCACATGATTCCCAAGGCACTTCCGGATTCTTCCTTGTAAGAGTTCAGTTATGCTTTATTGTCACAAGCATACAGCGTCCTCTCAAAGAGTGTAGAAAAGAAAGCTAGTGCTGTTTTGTTTTACACACGCTGAAATGCTGAAAAACTAATAGGTATGCTGAATTTAGAATCTAGATTTTATTATGGTCTGTTTTGTAAACACTATATGTTAGTTGAAGTTTGAACTGGTGATTACCTATTACAACTCTCTGGTCACGGTGCCCTATTTCATTTCATTGTTGATGTTCTCTTAGAGTCTGGTGATGACAAATGTTAGCTGTTGAAGCTTGAAACTTGGCTGATGTTGTGGTTGATCACTTGATGACAGTGCTGTAAGTTATAACTACTAGATCTGTGATGTTATTTGTGTACTAAATCATTGATGCTTTAATGGTTATCATTAATCTACTACAGTGATCTATTTTTTCATAATCTATGCAACCTATTCACCATTCTGCATTCCTTTTTTAATATATATGCATTAAAATATATGAAAGTATATATTATATGAAAAATACTAATGGAATGCTTCTCTCTTGGAGTCTTTTGGAAATTGGTGCTTTGCACTCCCGCTTCCTCTTTGCTCTCGCTTCCAACAACCATGATCCTAATGCACTGCTCCAAAAAATCCTAACACCCCAATTAAACAGATTTATTGTCAAATCTTTCATCAAATCTAGTTTTTGGTGTGTTGACTTTGTTCTAATTTCCCTATGTACTCCCATGTCAATTTCTGTAGGTTGCATACGGTTTATAAGTTTGCTCAAGGATTCCAATGGATTTTCTACATTGCTTAAATTCCAATAATGGTCAAGGCATTTTAACTCGAAGACTCAATAAGTATACACGTACTTCCTAGGGTAAGTTTTATTAAGTGTATTATTCATGAAGGTGCATTTAAACAAGCTTGAATTTGTTGCATGGTTTTCTTTAGCTTTTCATTTTCCTTTAGTCCCACTGACCTACTTTTGCGGCCATTCATTGGACATTAATAAAATTATCTTATCTTATCTTATCAGTTCTTAATTCCCATCCAAAGTGGGGTTGTTTGCCTCAGCGATATACACAGTTCCTAACTTCTTTTATTCACCAACTTTGTTTCAGGTTTTTATTATGGTTGGTCAAGTGACTTGGTATTTTGTCAAAATTGACAAAGCTCAAAATATAATGAACAATCTCAGGTTCTTGTAAGATATTAACAGCTAAATATAAACTCATTTCCTTGGGTGAAACACTATGTTGTACAATAATATAAACAGCTCATGGACTAACAAAACAATGAAACGTAGTTTTACATATCAGCCCAAGCCAAATGGCTACCTCCATAACAGTCCTTGAGGAGTTCATTCATGTATCTATGCCCTTCCAAATGATGTCCTTGTTCAGTTGTTTGCTATCTCGAGTGCTTGTTGGAATTGTAAGGGTATGTTCTGTGATGTGCTTGGGTCTCAAGACCTCCTTTTTCTTATTGAGGCTCCCACAAGCTTCATGCAAGAGCCACCTACTATCAGATGTTATCTTTGGGCTTGGGTTTGGGCTTGCAGACATGCGACTGGTGATTTTGACAGCGTTAGGGATTTTTATGGGGTAGCATGTCTTGTTCATGGCTCCCTTTAGGACATAGTCTCTATGATCATTCAAATGAGCAGGCTAAATCCTTATGGGTCCAGAGAAAACTCCCCCCAGCTCAGAATATTTTCATTATGGTATGCTATTGTCCCTTAACGTCCTGGTATTTTGCACTCCACAATGAGCTAGATGGGGACCCTTTCCTTGATTTGTACTCAAATATTTCTCATTACTCCACTAATGGTGATGTCCTTCTCATGGGTGATTTCAAGTTTCAATGGCCATAGCAAGTCTTGTAAAAATATTGCTTCATGATGGATCTAAGGATGCCCTTTGCCTTCAAGAGATTGATTTGGACACCATGGGCCTTCACATGATTTTAGATGATGATATAGGGCCTCTTACAATGTATGGGAGGCGCTTTCTATGGCTTGGGAAATCCTAGTACCTATTGCCCTTGAATGGTCTTCCATGCTACTTTGAGTTAGGGAGCTTTAGGTGCCTCCCCATAGTAGTGGAGCAAGTTGGTCAATTGTGTCTCAGACAACTAGGAGTTGCTCTCTCACATATGGA
Source organism: Pinus taeda (assembly GCA_000404065.3). NCBI lineage: Eukaryota > Viridiplantae > Streptophyta > Pinopsida > Pinales > Pinaceae > Pinus > Pinus taeda. The sequence goes on along the minus strand of APFE031535347.1, from coordinate 129,469 downwards.
ACTTCTTTTTTTCCCTGTTCCCCTTTGCAGACTATGCCCTCCTTACCTTCTACACTAGTGTCTCTCCCCTCCCCATCCTCCCAATGTGTCCCTCCCTAGCACCCCATGCTTCACTATCCACATTGATGGGAATTATGACGACTTCTATACTTAGTTGCCTCTGTCATTTGATTTCTTCCCTTTCCTTTTTCTCAAAGCTGAAGACAACCTTAACCAAGTACAAGCTTCTCTCAAAGGCAACATGGGAGGCTGCCCTTGAATCTTACCCTTATACCACTTGCCATCACCTCCATGCACCATGAATTGTTGGTTCAATGAAGAAAGCAAACATCTCTGTAAGCATCTCTGATTTTCCTTCTGACACGACCCGTTTTTTCCCTACCTTAGGAAAACATAGCATGTCTCCTTTGTCAAAAAAAACATAAATCCTTTCTTTAACGAGGCACAAACTCCTTGCAATTCTCCATTACTCACCAAAATGGTTAGTGCATCCTTTTCCCTTGGACAAGCTACTCTCCCCCTTTATTTAGATCCTTAGTCCTTGTTCTCCCTGCAACATCCCTTTATGATGTTCCTAGATAGTTTGGAGTGTTGAGAAATCAATATGCTTGTACATTAGGGTTGATTCCTCTTACTTGATAATTACTTGTGAGTATTTGTTGGCTTTTATTACTTTATTATGTCTTTTTCATCAAGCAATTACCAAAACATAAAATGCATGAAGATGACAAGAAAGAAGGAACACAAGATGTAGGCTTCAAGCCAGGGCAAAAGCCCATAAGGGGAAACCCAAACAACTTCTTGTTATAGAATTAGGTCAAAGTGAGACATCCAAGACCCAAGACCAAGACCTCCACAAGAAACCAAGTCAACCCTCTAGCTAAACTAAGTCAACAAGAATCACAACTGATCAAACCTCTTCAGGACAAAAATTTTGGATCTGCAACTTCGCAGAACAGAGTTTCCCTAGCACCTTCGTATAACAGAGTTACCCCAACACCTTCGCAGAAACAAAATTTCGGCCTGTAATTCACAAAGTAACCCCAACAACTTCGCATGTATGGACAAAGACAAGCAAAAATTTGAATTCTTCTTCTTTCCTTGGATTTCTCTCTGTTCCTTGGCCTTCACACTTCTTCTTCTTCTTTCTTGTTAAGAGATTGATCTTGTGAGTGAGTGAGCAAATGAGGTCGAAGTCTCTTCCTTTTATAGTCATCTAGGAGGTCGAATAGGGCCTCTTCAAGGCCGACTTGGTCTTGTGGGACAAAATGACTCTTTTTGACTCAAAATAATATTTTTCCTTTTGTTACAAATGTCCAAATGGGACTTTGACACATGATAAAATTTCTTTTTGACTCAATAAACCCTAGAAGCATGAAGAACATGCTTTGACTAGAAAAATAATAATAATAAATTTCTTTTTCTTCTTTTTGCTTTTTACAAGAGACACATATTGAAAATGCCAAAATGCCCAAATGAAAAACAAGCATAAGCACCCAATTGCACAATGAAAAACATACACTTTGGGTCGGATTGCCCACCTTCTAACATGTGTTCTTGACAAATGGGCGAGGAAACATGCAACTGATGCAGGTGGCTGAGATAAAGTGGCACATCACACCGGCTCCAAGGTGGCTATCAGGGGCTGCTGGCTGCCGGTTGGAAGAATATGATTATGATAAAAGTTCTCCTAGGGGTACCCACTTTTGGTGGGTAACATATTGTATATTTCAAATCAGCAGCTTGCAGTTTGATTAATGTATCTACTATCTATGCATAGAGGTGGTACCTAGAAATATTAAACTAGTTTTCTGTTGACTTCCATCACAAATTGATCAATTCTCACATGGATTGGATTGGAACTGATCCCTAAGCAATAAATTGCATGTCTTTGGGAATCTGGGATAATTGTGGATGTTATAAGAGTTGGCCAATGTCCATCATGAATTGATTTTCTGGATGACAGCAATCCACCAATTTGGTTTTTGTATTGCCTCTCAATGCCTTCAGAAAACTTGAAATATGGCATGCTATCCATTGGAGCAAAAGTAGTCTATTGTTATTCTTGCAGTGAGATGTTGGAAAACTACTGGCCACCCACAAAGTATTGCCGGATGGGTATCCATTATTGGCAAGCAAAAACATAAACTCTTTAACGTCTTGTGACAAAGACAAAGATTGACTGATTTGATTTCTGCCTAAAAATATTATTGCTTGCAAATATCTGTTATCTACGGTATCTGCAGAATTGTAAGTGATTATTAAATTATTTCAATGTTTAGTGCCAGGCTTTAGGCCAAATCTGCTTTATGTAACTGAATGATGTTCTAAAGTATGATGTCCTCAACAGTCCCATTCTTTACTTTTGGCCATTTATGAATATTAATGTAATATCTTCCTTTATTTTCTTGTCTATCATTCAAACATTTTATATTGAAATTTGAAAGTCATTAAATTTTTTCTATTACTCCTAGTTTATGATGGCAGTGGGGATTTAGAGGAAGGAGAAACAGCAGAAGCACGGTTCATTGAAATTCAAGCTGCTTATGAGTTGCTTATGGACAAGAAGGAGCGTAAGCAGTATGATATGGACAACCGTGTAAATCCTATGAAGGTAGGATCCTTTTCTTTCTTCTACAGAGCAGAAGTCTGAAAATTTAAATTTAGGCAATGCCAGCTCTTGTATAAAATGTTCTTCCATTTTTGTCGTTAAAGCATTAGGGCATGTCAAAATCCATTATATAAGAACGTTTGTCAATCCCAGCTCTTCTACAGTAGGCAGTTCCAGCTATTGGACTCTATGTTGCCTGTCCTATTATTTTTTTCCTTTTTTCAGTGCATGCAGATCTTGTCTACAGTTGACATTTGCCTTAGCCTAGATATGTCTGTTTCTAAATTGATTCCTAATCTGAATTTTCATTTTCAGAAATTGAATTTTTACTTCTCCTAAGACATTCTACAGGTTGCTATTTTATCATACCTTTATTCAGGTTCCTCATTCTAGGTTTTCTATCTTATACATGTTCATTAAATTGTTCATCTGCAATTGCTCCTTTTGTAAACTCAAAGTGATATTTAAAGATTGTTGAAGAGATCACCTAGGGCTTCCCTCATTCCATCGACATGTGAAAATTCGGAAGCCCAAATTTCTACTGCAGCAATTGATTAAGTTCCTTTTATTTGTTAATTACTGAACAAATTATTTACTACTTCCTGCAACAAATACCGAAACTAATACATTGCAGTCTTCACCAATTAAAATTATATGTAGAAATAAAAACTGAGCAAGAAAAAAATACACAACTCATTACACTGTTATTTTTGAACAAATGTCCCCGGAAAAACCCAATGCAGGAAAACCAGTGCAACCGCTGAGGGTTTGTATTATTAAGCAATAGTTTTCTGAACACAATCTTTGGATGCCTTGCTGGCTATCCAATACAAAGAATATGACTGGCAGAGAGATTAGTGAGAGATACCTTAAGGCTTACACTGTCATTGGTGATCCAATACTGATCCAACCATTGAATGGCTAGCCCCTAACAGCCTCTACGCAATTTTTGCGCAATCACTGCGCTGTTATGCATCACTGCTTCTGGGGCTTGTGTCATTGCTTCTGGGGTCTGCATCACTCCTTCTGGTTGATCGTTTTGCTTCTAGAGCTTCGACTTCTTGCCCTCCCGATCTCACACCCTGGCTTCTGGCTTCAGAACTCGACTTTAGCAAAATACAGATCTCCTCCCAGGGTTTGCGTTGCTTCTGTGTCAGCCTATGCTGCCTCTTCTGGATCTCTCTCTACCTCCTTTGCGATGTATTCCCGGATCAGGAAACTCTCCAACCGGAACTATCTCTGCCCCTCACTACAAGAAATCAGTTCCATCTACTCTCTAGCAATCGCTGCACTGCCCTCTCTAAGAAATTTGATCTCTTGATCTCTCACTGATGTGTTTTCCAATTGCCCATCAAGCTTCCTCCTATAATTCGCTAGTTGAACCAATGGCCCATATTAGATTCTAATTTCTAATCAATGGCTCAGATCATTTTGGCTTGATCCTCGTCTTTTTTTAGAAGTTTCACCCACAGTTTGATTAATACCCTTTAATTATTTTAATTTTCTAAGTTGAGACTTAGGCAATCATTAAAAATAATTAATTATTTTAATAACACTGTCTCCGGGTGGAATTTCCCAAAACAATTTCTGGGTATTGTGGAATACATGTGTCCAAGCCACCCTACAAATTTTGAAGCTTAGAGCACATGCGATGCTGCCAGAAATCAACACTCCCTCTTAGTGAGAAATGTGCTCTAGTAATGCAACCCGCTGAAGCATCACTCTTCTCTGTAAACATCTCCCTCTGCGCTGCTGATGTCTGACATCGCTGCCCACCAACTACTGTGCAAATGCTGCATCTGTACTTCTGCTGACACTGCCACTGGCAACACTACATCTGTATTGCAACCCTCATAAGTTCTTCATCTGTGCTGCTGTTGGCACTGCCACTGCCAACACTGCAACCTTCTCTAATTGCTGCTGCTACTGCATCAACAACGAAAAACATCCAAAATTACTGAACATGTGTTTAGCATGATGTATCTGTAGTGGGAGTTCTGACAACTACTAGTCTCTGCGCTGACCCTCTGAAGCCTCTGCATTGTTGCTGACTCTGCACTGTGCCAACTGCATTGTTGCCAAATCTGCTCTACGCTGCTTAGTCTCGGGCGCTCCTAGCCACTGCAACTGTCACTCCGGCACTCTTTTGCACCAACTGACACTGGTACATCCTGCTACCTGTGATCTGGGCTCCCGTGGCAAGGTATTAATCCAAGAGGTGAAATCCTCAAGGATCCTGCCCATCTGTGGTTCGAAAGAACTACAGTTCTAGATCACCCCAACACTCCCCTGGAGGTATCTGGGCAATCATGGCAAACTACTCCTCCTCGATCTTTGCGGATACAACCTTCGGATCATGCTTCTCGTCCTTGGCCTTCTTCTTGAGAGGACATTTTGTAGCGTAGTGACCAAGTTCACCACACCGGAAGCACTTGATCTTCTAGACGTCCTTGTTCTTTCTCCGCTGCTCCTGTTGCCCCTTTGATGCAAGGGCTGCATTTTCTTCCTCCGCCTTGGGCTTCGTCCCACTGCTGCTACTGCTATCAAGTATTCACTTGACTAAGTCTCTCCTCATCTCTTCCTGCTGAAGAGCGGCCCACATTCCATCCCAATTCGACAATATTTCTCCGCCCAGGATACTCTGTACAAACACTTGCCACTCTTCTGAGACTGAATTCAGAGCCAGCCTCACCATCTCTGTAGGTTGAAGTGTTGACCCCACAGCGGCCAACGAGTCTCGGATTTCTTGAAGCTTTGTTAGGAACGGATCAATGTGTTTCCCCTTCTGCATCTGCGTGGATCTCATCTTCTGCTCCAAGTACATCTTCCGTTGCTCGGAAGAACCTTCGTATAGCGTGGCCAATGCTTCCCACATTTATCGGGCAGTATCCTTGCCGACAATGTGACACACTACATGATCCCTCATTCCGTCGATGATCAACCTCTTGGCCTTCACCATCTCAGCCTTGTACCTCTTGAGCGGATCTAGATTCGCGGGTACAACTACCACACTGTTGACATAGGTTTTGAGATCGTGCTTATCCAGAAGGCATGAGATCCTTAGCTTCTAGATCACGTAGTTGGATGCACCCTCCAATCGATCCTGATCTCGCAGCCCATGAGTTGCCATCTCTGCCAGTGAAATGTCGAATTGCCTTCTCTCTCCTTTGCACTGCTGCTAGGCTAGCCCATGCATTCCCTGCTGGAGTTAGTAGATCTGCAGCTCCCTGCCGCTGCTTAACAAATGAGAATTCAGACTTCTTGGCTGGAAGTCCTTTGAGGAAGAATTCCCTCAACAATGTCTCTCTTCTTCCTTTTAACGTTTTTCTGCCCCAACAACTGCTGCAGAAAACTGCGTCACACCAAAAACCTCCTCTTCACTAAAGCTTTTGCATTGCTCCCTCTGACATTGGCAAACTTTGATTTGGAAGTCTTACCTCTCTGTCGACTCACTCAGAGAGAGATCTTTCTCAAAATTTTGCCCTTCTAGCCTGGACTGCGCAATCCCTTTAGGGATTCGATTCGCTGCCTATGTAGCACTTCGACCCTCCTTCTCTTCAACATTGGGCTCTTCCGACTCTGCTCTCTTGCATCAGTTGCACCTTTGATACCATGTGAAAATTTGGAGACCCAAACTTCTACTGCAACAACTGATTAAGTTCCTTCTATTTGATAATTACTGAACAAATTATTTACTGCTTCCTACAACAAATACCAAAACTAATACACTGCACCTTCACCAATTAAAATTATATGCGGAAACAAGAAACTGACCAAGAAAGAAATACACAACACATACACCATTATTTTTGGACAAATGTCTCCAGAAAAACCCAATGCGGGAAAATTGGTGCAACAACTGAGGGTTTGTATTATTAAGCAGTGGTTTTCTGAATACAATCTTTGGATGCCTTGCTGGTTATCCAATACAGAGAATATCACTGACAAAGAGATTAGTGAGAGATATCTCACACTATCACTGGCGATCCAACACTGATCCAACCACTGAATGGCTAGCAGCCTAGCCCCTAGTAGCCTCTGCGCAGTTTCTGTGCAATCACTGTGCTGTTTTGCGTCATTGCTTCTGGGGTCTGCGACACTCCTTCTGGTTGATCGTTTTGCTTCTGGAGCTTCGACTTCTGCCTTCCCGGTCTCACACCCCAACTTTTGGCTTCAAAACTTGACTTCAGCAAAATACGAATCTCCTCTCAGGCTCTGCGTTGCTTCTGCGTCGCTTCTGCATCAGCCTACGTTGCTTAGCGGGGCCTCTACATTGCCTCTTCTGGATCTCTCTCAGCCTCCTCTGCAATGTATTCCCGGATCAGGAAACTCTCCAACCAGAAGTATCCCTGCCCCTCACTGCAAGAAATCACTTCGATCTTCTCTCTAGCAACTGCTGTGCTGCCCCCCCTTTAAGATATTCGATCTCTTGATTTCTCACTGATGTGTTTTCCAAATGCCCATCAAGCCTCCTCTTATAATCCTCTAGTTGAGAACCAACGACCCAGATTAGATTCTAATCAATGGCTCAGATCATTTTGGCTTAATCCTCGTCTTCTTCTAGAAGTTTCACCCACAGTTTGATTAATACCCTTAAATTTAATTTCCTAAGTTTAGACTTAGGCACCCATTAAAAATAACCATTTTTTTTAATAAAACTATCTCCGGGTGGAATTTCCCAAAACGATTTCTGGGTATTGTGGAATACATGTGTCCAAGCCTCCCTGCAAATTTTGAGGCTTAGAGAACATTCGATGCTACCAGAAATCAACACGACATACTCTGATGCCTATGACAAGGCCTCAACACTAAAAGCAGAAGCCTAGAGTGTTATGTGAACATATGGCAACAAATTTGTGAACATGTTTGTGTTGCTTTAGTCACCTAGACTTGTGCTCATAGCATTGACACATTGCAATGCTTGTGATAAGGGCTTGTTACCAAAGGAACCAGTCTAAGGGGATGAATTTAATGTGAACTATATGGCAATGTGGAGCCTAATGAGTTAGCTTAACCTACATTTGAAAGGTTAAATAAACAATAATGATGCCTAAGCTCGGACCACTAGGCCAACCTGTAACAATAAAACATAACGTGGATGGCAGTGTGGGACCTAATGGGTTAGCTTTACGCACATTAGGAAGGTTAATTGAATAATAATGCCTAAATTAGGACCACTATGCTGACCTATAACAATATAACTTATTAAAGATTTAAAAATTAATACCTCATATTTAGACCTATACAACATGGTTTCTACTCAAAATCTGTACTAGTCCTTTGTATTTAGATATCTAATATACAAAAAAATCTTGAAATTTCTAGGGTTAATTTCTTGCCTCTTTGAATGGCTAAAATCCTAAAACTTTCTGATATTGAGTTGAATGCACTTTGTGTAAACCATGATTCTAGGGGCCCACCAAAAAATCTGTGCATTCGAAAATCTAATTCTGATCATCTTTGTTGAAAGTTAGAACATTAGACTCTCAAAGTCCTTTGAAAGATGTCTTGTCAAAGTTACCTACTTTCTTGTTGTAGATTTTTATAATTATTAGTGTCACCTATGAGGAAGTCCCATTTTCATATAATTGATTTCTTTATGTAATATCATCTTATTTCTCATCACAAGCCTTAGCTCTTGTCCACAAGGTGGTGATTAAATGGTACACCTGCATATCCTTGTTGGGTTGGCATCCCTAAGGGTTTCATTACCTTCTGCATTCAAGGCTTTGTACCATTAACTTTTATTTAAAATGCTATAAAGAGTGATGATTGGGGGGTTTTTATGTTTTTTCATCTCCTTTTATTTTCTATTTCATTCCAGGGAGTTTGTCGTCGAAGTTTCCTCTTTTTTTACTTTATTTATATATTTTGCGAGTAATACACTATGTTGGTTGAACCACAAATTATTGAGCCCTATTCTCAAGAGTGCGTAACAGTGAATATCAATAAGTGTTGAGCTTGTTAATTGTGTATACATGGGAGATTGGTTGTGTTGGAGTGGTTAATGGCTACCCATTAATGTTGCATTACCACTTGATATATGTCTTAATCTAGCCAATGGTTTAAGCCTATGGTATTGAGTCAACCATAGATATAGTTGAGTGGTTTCTTGTGTTTGCATGCCTATCCAAAAGTACCATGTGCTTTGAAATGCATTGAGTCATTTTGTGTGACAATGTGTCTACTTCAGTATATTTGCTATGTGTTTGTTGTTCATAATTAACTCGCTTATTTTATCACATTTTATATGAGTGTTATTTAGGAGCTTGAGCTTGTGAAGTTTCGACTGCGAAGACCTTGGGGTAGCATCGGATGTGCTCTAGCCACGAAATTTAGTGGAGAGGTTAGGGCACATGAGATCTCTAATACCCAGAAAGGGTTTGGGCAGAGTTTAAACAGTTTGAGAGATATTAAAATAATTAATATTTTTAATGGAGTCCTTGAGTCTAAACTTAGGGAAATTAAAATATTAATGTGAATTAATATAAAACTATGTTAGAATGGTCCAAAAGACATGGATCAAGCCAGATCTAATTTTAGCCATCGATTAGGGACTTAATCTCGGCCGTTGATTTGTCAACGAGGAAAGTATAAGAGGAGGCTTGAGGGCCAGTTGGAGAACACACCAGAGTGATCAGTCATTCTATTCTCTAGAGCGGGGTTTGCTAAGAGAGATAGAATTAGTGATCAGTTGCAGCGAGGAGCAGTGAGTATGAGGCAGAGAGGCAGGGACAGTGCCGAGAGACCAGCGCAGAAGCAGAGAGAGGCAGGCACAGAGCCAGAGGGAGCCACACAAAGGCAGTAGAGATTGCGCAGAACTAGAAGGGCCTGCGTCATCCATGCAGAGGCTGCAGGAGTGACGTAGAGAGCCAAAGAGGTTGTGCAGAGCCTCAGTAGGCTGACGCAAAGGGTTTTAGGCCGATGCAGAGGCCAGCAGGGCTGACGCTGAGCTTCAGATTGTACTGGAGAGGGATTTCTTGGAGCAGGCTTTCCGAATCCCTGTTTTCGAAGAGCGGTATTGTTGCCACATTTTTTATCTCTGCCGGGTTAGCTAGTTTGGCACCCAGTGTACTAAAAAAGAACTGCTTAATAATAAAACCCTTAGATAGCTGCACTGATTTTCCTGCATTGGGTTTTTTCGGGGACATTAGTCCAAAAATAACGGTGTCATTTGTGTGCTTGTTTCTGTTTCCTTCAATTGATGATCTGTAATGTGTTGAGCATGCACTTGTATTTATTTTCAACACTTACATGGTAAATAACTTGTTAATTAACAGAACAAGTAGGTAGGAATAAATCAGTAAAGTGCATGGAGGGTTTCTAACGGGTTAGACTTAGAAATTCCAACACGAAGACCTTGAGAAAGACCAAGCCTATGAATTCAAGAGAGCCATTTCAAGAGAATATGCTATATGTGTTCAAAAGGAAGTATAATTGCTGAATGATATATTGTAATAATTTAAAAGAAGATCAACATTAAAAGTAATTATCAAATTTTCAGAAATATTGTGGTAGTCTCTATTGCACTTAGAAAATCAACATCTCTATCCACACTCAGTTACTCTGCTCTAATGTGTAACAAAATGCAAGCAAATAGAATGGAACCCCTTTTCCTACTAGTGGCCCGATTATAAGTTATAACATAGTTAGGTAGCCAACTAGGGTTGGATTTGATCCATTCAACCCTCAAATGAGTTACAACTCGATCCTCCTAGAGTCTAGAATTTAAGTATGATGATCACATGGTTTTTACATCCAAAATCAAAGCCATCATGCATGGCATGTTGTTGTTGGTGTGAAGATAAACAATGTTCTCATGGCCTTCACTAGGGCTGTCTATCCCATATATTCTCGCTATGTTGAATCACTTCAAGCTAGTGGCCAATTGAAGCTCCTCAGGTTTGACTCTTTGGTGGATAAAATTGCAAAATGTGAGAAAGATTTTGGGAAGAAGATAGTTTATCCCACTGGAGAGACTATTTACCTTTTTGAAAAAGGGAAGAATCAATCATGATTTTTCTAGAGGAGAAGGTAGTAAGAGAGGACATGAAAAGAATAGTTCCAAAGGCACGGGGTAGACATAATCAAGGTGGGAGAGATGATCTTCATTGTGGCAAGAATGGACATGAAGCATGTTACCCACCACCTGTGGGTAGTGTATATAGGAGAAAACTATTAGAAAATTATATATTACAGAGCAACGGAACACATAAAATATATTGCAGAAATACAAACATAGAGAACACATAAAACAAGAGAGACACAGATATACGTGGTTTACCCAATTTGGGCTATGTCTACAGAGAAACAACTAGTCATTCCTTTTATATTATCTAGCAAACTGAAGAGATACAACCTATAGTAGGTCCTCTGTAATTCCCTCTTCTCTCTCGCTCAATCTCCTCTCTCTTCTCGTTCAGAATATAGATCTACATAGACACAATACAATTTCCTCATATATAGCGAGGGGTTGCTTTCTAGGGCAAAAAACCCTAAATTAAACATAACTTCTACTGTCAGATCTCCGCCTAATGAATGACCCATATTGACTATGAAATTACAACATTTTACAAGGCAATTTTACATCTATTTTTAGCTTCGGGGGCGTTGCCTCCGATCGAGGGGGGGGGGGGGGGGGGGGGGGGGGGGGGGGGGGGGGGGGGGGGGGGGGGTCGCTGCCCCCCTGGACCCCCCTGGACCCCCTGCAGCATATATTTTATGGGCGGTGTTGCCGCCACATTACGAACTGGGGTCTAATGTGGCGATACCTCTAAATAAAGAAGATAATCAGGCTCCACACCCCATAAAAACTTTTCTCCTAGATGGTCCTCAGCCGATAGCCAACAACCCCTTGCAACTACCAAATAACTCATGTGCCATTGTCTCTTCCACCTGAGCCAGCCATGTGGTCCCTTGACCACTTGTCATTAATGTATGTTTGAAGGTGGGCCTCCTGACCCCAAAGGTATGGCTTTTCATTGATATAATTGAGTAATTTACCTTACTTGTCATGGATACTTTTGGGCATGGATTGGTGGGGGGATTCGACGGAAAGAGTGGGTTAGGTTTGTATTCTTGTCTCCACTGCTTGATTTCGTGGTTAACCTTCTATCCTAGTCCTGTGGGATCTCCTTTACTGACCATTGGATTTAGGGTTGGAACTACATGGTATATCCCGATTTTGGTTGTGTGGTCCCGCTTCCCGATACCACCTACATCACTCTCCTTTCACTCATTTTAGCCCCATTCATCTAATTTCCCATCCAGGCCCACATGTGTCCACTAGGTCCACATAGGGTTAGCCTCCCCCTCCCCTTGTCCACGCCTTGGGTCGGGCTTGGAATGATGGCCCAAAGGTTGATGCGGCTAAAAGAAAAAGAAAAAGCATAATTTGGCCACTCTCAACAAGAAATGTACCACAAAATGCAAAAGATGGTTGGGACTTACAAATTTAGCACGTGAGAAAAAGCCAAACATGAGCTCTACCCCTTATCCATGGCCATCACCCTGGTTCCTATGGGCCCTAGATGAGTCTCCTCTATCATTAAGGAACCCATGATTATCCCAACCCCTAGTGAGCAATGCCCCACCTTAAGGGGGTATCCACCGCTACATATTACACATCATGCTCTCATCCCCTAGATCCTCGAGAAGTTGTGAAGAAAAATCAATAATAGGCAAAAGACATATGAAGAAGGGTGGAAAAACAAAGGCCGGGGTAACTCATGTACCACGATTTGCTCCCTCTTACACTCACATATCTATGTGTGGGCTTCCCTTATTGTAGCTACCCATGAACCATGACATGTGGTCTGGATGTTTTCCCTTGATCCCCATTCCGCTCCATTATTATATCATTTCCACCCACCATTTGAGGGATGTACCATGAACATGTCACCCCCTTTAGAGGTTGAAACCACCTAATAGGGTCTTTGGTTAATCCCCTATTGAGCTTGAAGACACTTGTACATGCCAAAGCCCACTATGGAAGGGATGCCACCATGAAATGCCCCATTGATTCCATGACTTGTAAGCTCTTTTACTTGATTATTCTAATGATTTGTTGTATTGCAAGGGGACGCATTGGATCTTATGCAAGATTGCAGATGGATCTACATTTGAGGCTTGGTCTCCCTATACGTGATCCTAGTCCTCCAGAGGGCCACATTGGCACTTGTAGGGTGAGTGTTGAGAGCCATAGGCCTCCAACATTGCAGAGATTACTTAATGGACCCCCAAGAACGCTCATGGATTGCTCGTATTCCACCTCTTGGATGAGGACGATGCACTTGATTCACCATGCTCAACCGGCTCCACACTTGCACCATACACTTGGAAGATGTTCCAGGGTCTAGAGGATCTCTCCCGTTGCAGAGGGAGGGCTTATGTCATCATTCTAGCCCTTGCAGATGGTTTATATTTGGAGACCCGTGAGTATGTCCTTGCTTGGGAGCACTATAGGATCTTGCTTGGAAAACAAGGGGCGAAACCCTTGTCCACTATGTTTGGAGTCCATTTCTACATCATGGCACCCCTTGGACTTCGTTAAGCCTCATCAAAGGTCGAATGACCCACTTTGTTCATCATTCGATCCTCTTGAGAGGCTTCTTATTATGTTATTGATCTATTTGGTAGGCTTGTCACCAAAAGTGTTGTTTTTATGTACATTATTTTATTTTAGGTGCTCAATTAGGCCAATTTAGCTAAATCGAATTCATTAAAGAGTGTATAAATAGAAGTGAGATGATTCATTTCATCATCATCACTTGGATTGGGTTATTAGCTCTTGTGAGATTTTCGCTATCCCTTTGGAGGATGAGTTTGGATGATATGGATGAATTTTGATGTTTGGATCTCTCTCTCTTGTCTTGGAGCTTCATTATTGGCATAATTTGATATTGGATATACTCTTTTGTACATATAAGTGTTTTTTCATGCTTATTCTTGTCATTTACTTCTGTCACATGAATGTTGCTGGGATTTTCGGTATACAAGTCTGAAATTTACTGCTTCAGTGGATCAATGGTACTTGATACAACTAGCAACTTCAAGATTATAATCAATGAAAAACAATATGCCAATAAACGCAAGCCCAATAAATACAAGTGACAGTACAATGATGGAATATGATTGCCAATGAGTCATTATGTCACTGTCATGAAGTTTAATTACTGTTGTAGGCTAAATGTAGATGGCTATGGCGTATGAATCAGATCTGAAATTAATCAAATAGTTTACAAAATCCACTTGTATGCAAATCAATATGATCTCAAAATTGATATTTAGTGTCTTGAGGTTATTTTTCAATGTGTTATGTGATTAATTAATGGATATAAACTTAAATTCAGTGTTTTAGCACTGAATATACTGCTGTAACAAAATGATTCAGAACTGAAGAACAAAACATCAAAGAAAATGTGAGGGAAGAGAGCAAACCCTTAGGCCTGATGGCCTAGTTTGGTGACTACTAGTCCTTCAAATGACTTGAGACCTAGGCCAAAGACCTGCAACATAAATTATCAGCTGAAAATAAATAGATCAACCCTCTTAGGACTGCAACTAGGGCACTAATGGCTGGTTGAGGCCTTGCTCGGCAACTTTGGCCTTTGAAGTTTGAAGCCCTAGCCCAATGGGCTAATTAATCTGCAAAACCAAGTGTTAGCCAAATAAACTCAATTTTTTTGATTCAAATTACCATGAACCAATGCCAAATAATTTTTAATGATGTCCCAAGCCTTCAACCACAAAAAATTAGCTCAAGAAATGCTGCAAAACCCCACAACTTGGCTGAGATGATAGTAAAACCCCACAAAAAACCCCAATGATGGAGAGAAAATGTTGAATACGACTAGCGGCTAGGGCTAAATTGCCTCCTAAGCCTTCGATCTAGGGCTGCAAGGCCCCTAAGGCCTGCGACTGCCTGGGAAAAGGCCTAAAAACCCTGAGACTTGAGGTAGGAGGCCCCTAAAGGCCACCCACAAGCTCTCTAAGGGTTGCGGGTCAAGGGAAACGACCTTTAGGGCTTGTAGCCTGGCCCTAAAGGGTTTTCGCTGAGGGGAAAATCCCTAAAGGGTTGCGGTAGGGGGAAAAGAGGGGAGCTGAGGACTCCAAGGGGCTGGACAAATCCCCTAAAGGGAGGTTGAGCCCTCAAAATCCTACAGCTATGGTAAACAAAGGGGCCGAGGGCCTAAGAAGTCCTTTCGGGCTCACAAACAAGAGAAAAAAACGCTGGACGGTTAGGCCTTACAGCGAATTTTTTTTCGAAACCCTGACAAATAAAATTTTCTCCACAAAATCACTGCAAAATTGTTCGATGGCTTCCTCTTCAGGCTGGACATTTAGGTTGGACACTGGATCTTGCCTTCTTAGGCCTAGATCAACCTCAAAACCCTAGCAAAATTCTCTTGAAGCTCACTTGCACAAATGAATTAAAAAAAATGCTAAAACCCCAAAAATAAAACCCCAAGTGCTACAAAACAAATGAGTTAGAAATAATATACAAATTATTTACAAATGTACAATGTTTGCAAATTGAAATTTTTGGAGAAATATTTTTTGAGTAATAGCCGTGGATGAATATATTTTTTGAAAAATTAGAATATTGGCCAAAACCCTCCTACAAAATTAAAATACCATACAAAAACCTTAGAGCCCAAACATAGTTGGCTCTTCTCCACAGTCTGTGAACTTGGAGCCCAAGGGCTAGTGTACGTGCAAATCTCTATAATTTTTCTCAAGTAGAACTATTAGATCATATGGTGAATCAGATCACCTAAGATAAAATTTTTACCAATAGAATGCTCTTATCACCGACAAATGAAATAACAAATTCATAAAAAGCTAGCACAATATAGGATAGCACATAACTAGCATGGACCACAGATCAGTGGAAGAAAAACACCATGTATTGAACCCCAAAGTCTTTCTATTATGATATAGAAATGTTCCCAACAGAGCAATAGCTCAATACCAGCTTTACAAAATTTTACATCATCCAAAGGTATCACATAGAAGCAAAATGACTTCTATTTATAGAGAAATCCCTCCAAGTGGAAAATAACGGTTAGTTGGTTTGATCCCCGTCAAAATAATCTCGATTGTTGAAAATAACTTGATAATATTTTAATCTCCATAGTCGATTTTTTTGTGTGAATAAAATATATGTTAAAATTGGCAACTAGGGCCAAACTCCATGTGGGTCTTTTTATTTATGGCAATTGATATTTTTATTGGATTCCTTTCATCGAGAGGTGTAGGATTGATCTAAAGATTATCCGATTCCGACATGTATTCATGGAAATATGAATTTATTTGTGTTATGTGACAATTCGTCAAGGTCGACCAACAACCAAATTACCCCCACTTGTCCTCAACGTTTTACTATAAATAGAGTGGCCTTCAAGTCATTTGGTCACTCATTTCTTGTGATCTCTCTTTCCACTTGTTTGGGTTTTAGTGGAAAGAGAGGCCTAGAAGAGAAGGTCTATACACTGCCCTAGAGGAGATGCCCTAGCCGTAAACGCAATCATGGAAGAGAGACTTTAAAGAGGCTTCTATAACACAGCAAGGCTTAACGCAGTCATGGCGGAGAAGACCTTAACGCTGTCATGAAGGAGAAGACCTTAACACTGTCATGAAGGAGTCATATAGCCATAGAGGAAGAAGACACCTAGGCCGCAGTTAATGAGGGTTTCTATGCAGCAAGAGGAGGATCCTTATATGCTGTATAGAGGGGGCCTTAACAAGCCCTAGCCATAGTCCAAACAAGTGTCCTATGCCGCTGTTCTAAAGCCCTAAACGCAGGTCTAGTAGTGACACAAATCTGCTCTCCTAGGAGGCTCTCAGCCGCAGGTCTAAAGGAAGTTTTAGACGCTGTTGTGAAGGCACTTTAGAAGCCCTATACGCAGTGATAAGGAGGCCCTGATCTACCATTCAAGAGATGCTCCTATCTACAGCTAGCCACAGTCAAATAGATGCTGTGATACATAGTTAAAGGTGGCTTCATTTCGGTGTTACTACTCACTGTCAAGTGGAGAGTAAATTCACTATTAAAAGTGGTTTAAATCCGCAGCCTAAAAGGGAACTCTAATATGCTGTTTAGAGATGCCCTAATGTGCCCTAATCGCAGCTGGTTGTCAACGTGAAAGTTGGGACAGTATATTGCTGGTTTCTTCTTGCAAGAGGATTGAGTTAAAGGAGCATAGCATCAGACCTGTTGGGGTGTTATTGAAGGGACATGCCATAATGAATAAGCTGCCTGAAGACTGTGTTAGGCCGCAGGCCATAACACCACAGTCAAGCATCTCGTATGAATGTATGAGGGCCTATATATGCCCAAATCTTCAACTTAATCTAGGAGCTGCCTTGTGAGACAATTCTGCTGTGATATAAGGCCATCTTGATGACTATTAGAAGGCTGTATGGTGGTGCTGCAATATGAGATGGACAAAGCTATAATCATGGGTTCATATTACTACATTGAGGATTAGTCAGCTAGCTAGGTGCAACATGGTGATGGAATCACCTTGGAGAATCAGTTGAAGAATGTTGTCATCAAATATGCAACCTCATTGGGTCATCTTCATGGTGAAGATCTCTGATGTCTGATCTCTTAGCTTGACAAGTCAGTGTTCACTTCAAATGCTGATGTGAGTCTCCTAAGTACTCCCCTCCTGCGGCACAGTGGTGTTCAGTCGATTGGAGGAGGCTCCAATGATCTCTTTCTTGATACTTGGTGAGCCGTTAGCAGCTGAGTGGACTTTTGCCGACGATTTCTTCTTGATGACGGTGTATTGCGGAGAGTCCCGGGTGATGAATTGGTAATGTTGGACCGCTTTAACAAGGATAACAAACCTTTCAGTAAGACTGTCAATCTTGGTTTCAAACGCCTTAGTGCGCTCCTCCTGCTCTTGCATTGCAAGACCCATGATTGTTTTCATCTGCCACGATGTTTCTATGGTGCACGCATAAAGGTTCTCGTGCGCTCTAGTGAGGGCAGGATCAGGGATCCAGGTAAAGTCCGCATCCATTTCTTCAGACGTAACCGCTCTGCGAAGAACATTAGTTTGGGCTTCAAGATTGGCGAGGCACTCTTGAGTTTTTGGGTTGACGACCACTGCGAAATAGTGGGGGGAAAACCCAGAGAATGCCATCGGGAGGCAGCGCGACCACACCGCCCCCCCTGACTGGATGAATGGCTAGAACTGTGCTTCGGGGCCATGAGTGAAACAGAGGGGCTAGGGAGTGAGAGGACCCAGAGAGCGGAGGAAGAGCGGGGGGGTTTGAGAGCAAAGGCAATGATGGGAGGGAGAAGGGTGAGGGGGAAATAAATAGAAGTCGAGGGATCAGGGGAGGCATGGAGCGGAGAGGGGTGGCATGAAGGGGAAGCGTGCGAAGTACGAAGATGAGGAAGTGGAGAAGGAGCCTTACAGAGAAGATGGGATGGGATGGCGGCGACCGCGCAGGGGAGGAGGGAGGTGGCAGGAAAGGCCAACACATCTGGTGAGCCAAGGATGGGTCTGAGTGTATGCGTCGCAGTATCATCCTTCTTCCAGTACTTAGAATCATCCTTGATTTGTCGGAGGGTACGCGAATAGTTATTGTTCAGTAATCTGGTTGTATTTGTCATTAATGGCTGCGCAATGCTGACAGAGGTCACTATCATCCAGGTCATTCCACGGCCTGGAGTTCAGCCGAAGGGTCCCCGTTGTGCCCTTGTTTGCTAATCTGCCCGCGAGCTTATTGCCATTCCTTTTGATGGCCTGAAAGCGTAGGCCTGCCATGCTGTTTATTTTGTGTTTGATTCTCTGTATAATTTTGTTTAGGCGCGAGTTGTCCGAGACTTTAGCCACCTCGATACCCTGCTGAAGATTTTTACCAATCTGAGTGGCCAGAGTGGAGTCCCCTTCCACGATCAAAGCGCTGAGCTTTAGTTTGTGCGTGATGGTAATGCCATTTTCCAGAGCATGTAGTTTAGCGGCATTTTTTGTTGTTGAACCTAAGTTACCCTCATAAATCCATATTATTTCGCCTTTTGAGTTCCTAAAGACACCTCCAAAATCGGCCAGGCCCGGGTTACCTTTAGCTGCGCCATCGTAGTTAAGCTTAATGGTGCCCAGCTATGGCGACCTCCATATGTCCTTCTGTTTATCATTCCTGGAGGGGGAAGAGACTTCGAGAACTCTAATCTGGGGAGGTCCAACATAGACAATTCTCGTTTCCGAATTGGTGGGAGGGGCATTGGAAGTCTGAATGGGGGAAGAAGCCACTGTTTCCTGAATTGTGCTTTTGATCTTAGATATAATTTCCTCTTGAGTGGAGATGCCTCAGAAAGTTCTGGCATTGCGTTCCTTCCATAAGGCCCAACAGAACAAACTAGGGATTAAGTTCCATGCCCGATTAACCAAAGGATGAGAGGAGAAGGAAGATCTCTAGTTCGCGATGGTGTTCTGTATGGAGGAGGGATCCCGATCCGCACTGTTGAAGACCAAGAGTACTCAGTCCCAAAGATTGGACGCGTATGGACATTCATTTAGGAGATGATTGGGGGTTACTTCCTGTAGCTGACATAGTTGGCATTTGGAGGAACCAATGAAGCCTTTTCTCCTTAGATTGTCCCAAGTTAGGATCTTCCTGTGCAGAACAAGCCATAGGAAAATAGAAATTTTAGGCCAAAGTTTTCTGTTTTAAAATAGAATTCCATTTTTGGTGTGGTTGAAGTTGATCGAGCTTGGCTATGTATTTGTAGGATTCTCTTAAATTGTGGTGACCGACTGAATTTTTGCCCCATCGGATTTTATCCTCTGAGGAGTCATGAAGGGTTTGTCTTTTTTGAAGTTCTGATGAGAGATCAGTCCAAGCCTGAGGATTAATGTGGGGAGCCTAGTCCACTTGATCCAACTAGATTCTCCATCTGTCCCCAACCTCCCTTGGTTTCCAATACTGGCTGACTTTGGTCCTACCTCTATTTTGCATTTCGGTCTTGATTTGTTGGTATTGATCTTGATCGAGTTCACGCCTTTGTTGCCAAACATCCTCCCAGAAGAGGCCTTGTCTCCGTTTCCAGTCTTCCAGAAACTGTGTTTTTGAATGATAGTCTTGTTCTCCCACGCTTGATTCCAGATTACTGATCCTTTGATGCTGCCATTAAGCCTGATAATTTGTTCCTGCAAGAGGGAAGGGGTATACTTAGCTTTCCAAAGGATTCCCCAAGGGGAGATAGGGTTTGCAATCCATCTCCATAGAGTTTTGGCTCCCAAGGCCTTCCCCAGGAGGTCGGTGTCTCTGAGTCCAAGGCCACCTTCTTTTTTAGGCTTGCAATTTTTTTCCCAAGCAACAAGTGCCCATTTATGCTTTTCCTCTGCTCCTCTCCATAAGAAATTCCTTCGCAAGTTTCTGATTTTGTTGGAGATCACTTTTGGGGCAGCGAGAGCCGAGTATAGATAGAGTGGGATCCCCTGTAAAACATATTTTACAAGGACGAGATGGCCGGCCAGATTGAGAGATCTGAAGGTCTATGTAATATTCTTAATTAGCCATGGCTAATTGGAATATTCGATTTTGCTCAATTTTACCTTCTATAGTTATTTACAAATAAAAGGGTGAGGAAAAGGGGACCTAACTCACTTTAGAATAAAAAGTCACTTCCTAGTAGCACAACGTTGTGACTTAAACGAGAGCCAAGGGGGCCAAAGGACCACGCAGAGATGGGACCCATGCAGACACATGGAGGGATTGCGCAGATGGAAAAAAAACACGTGGCAAGAGGGGATTACGTTGGAGGAAGTGAGCCTTGGGATTGAGAGAGGCCAATGCTATAAAGGAGAGAGAAGCCTCCTCATTTTGTCATTCAATTATGTGCATTTGAGCTAGTCACTTCGACTTAGAGCACGCTGGCTGTTTAGCTAGTCTGCAGCACTGTTTAGTGCATTGAGTGTCTCCGTTTGGAGATCTCACCCTTAGCCCTGGGGGACTTCGAGTGCTTGCTCGGGCAAGGTATTTCCATCAGTATTTTTGCAGTTCTTTCATCAGCGTTTTGGTAGGAGGATTGAGCATCTTAGATGACTGCGCAGTCTTGAGAGGGATGACGCAATTCTTTCTGGTAGGAGTTTTGGATTGAGGTTTTGCAGAGGGATTTGTGCTAGGAGATTGAGCAGGGGACCAACGCCTGCATATTGGAGGATTTTCGCTGAGTTTCAGGCAGAGTTTTGGTGGGTTTATTTCAGTGGCAGCGCAGAGCTTTGAGGGACAGCGTAGAACACCAAGGGGGTGATTTTTGGGTGTCGGCCATTTCAGAAAAGCTTTCTGGGTTTTTTCTGGGTTTCTTGAGTAGAGTCCGATTCTAGAGTTTCAACTTTTTCCGAAGAGGGAAACAACCCCAAATCCTCATTTGATTTCCACCAGCAGCAGCAGCAGCACGACAGTGCTCTAGCAGCTTGGACGTAGTTCAGAGAGAGGCCATTCTTTTGTAAAAATTTCTGTTTTCCCACCCCGGTTTTCAGTTTCTCCTTATTTCTCCCATGTAGTTAAATGCCCTTTCCCATAACCATACATTCAACAA